>CM061753.1:259307872-259608352 GCA_030979885.1 Lolium multiflorum
ACGCGCGCGGGATACGCACAACAAAACCAAGTACTTTGCCCCAAGGAAACAGTGAGGTTGTCAAAATCTCACCGGCTTGTTGTAACAAAGGATTAAATGTATCGAGTGGAAGATGTTTGCAAAGAAAACGATATTAAACATTGAAGTAGATTGTATGTGCTATGTAAAAAAGAATAGGGCCAGGGTCACGGTTCACTAGAGGTGTCTCTCCCATAAGATAAAGCATGTTGGGTGAACAAATTACGATGGAGGGCAATTGACAAATAGAGAAAGGCATAACAATGCATATACATGATATGATAAATATAGTGAGATTTAATTGGGCATTACGACAAAGTACATAGACCGCCATCCAGTATGCATCTATGCCTAAAAAGTCCACCTTCAGGTTTCATCCGAACCCCCTCCAGTATTAAGTTGCAAAGCAGCAGACAATTGCATTAAGTATGGTGCGTAATGTAATCGACAACTACATCCTTAGACATAGAATCAATGTTTTATCCCTAGTGGCAACAGTACATCCACAACCTTAGAACTTTCTGTCACTGTCCCAGATTTAATGGAGGCATGAACCCACTATGACATAAATACTTCCTCTTGGAGTTAAGAGTAAAACTTGTGAAACTCTACCCTAATGTGGAGAACATGCAAGATCTACATAAACAACACATAAACAATAGATTGATAATCACCATAATCATAGTACTCTCTATCCATCGGATCGCGACAAACACAACATATAGAATACAGATAGATGATCTTGATCATGTTAGGCAGCTCACAAGATCCAGCAATGAAGCACAACAAGGAGAAGACGACCATCTAGCTACTCACCACTGGACCCACGTCGTCCAGTGATCAGGAGCTCTCGCTCTGTCACTCCGGAGGCGACATGCGGTGAGTCTCCGGGAGATGATCCCCTCTCGACGGTGCGAGGCGATCTCTGATCTGAGATGGGATTCGCGGCGCGTCTGGAAGGTTTTCCATATCGTGGCTCTCGATCTGAGGTTTCGCGGCGGAGACTTTAAGTAGGCGGAAGGTCAACGCGGGGGCCACACGAGGGCCCGGGGGCGGGTGGCGCGCCGGGGCTTGGGCCGCGCCTAGCTGGGCTCGTGGCTCGTTCTCTTCGGTCCTCACAAACTTCGTGCAAAAATAGGACCGGGCGAAAGTTCGTCCAATTCCGAGAATATTTCCTTACTAGGATTTCAAAACCAAAAACGACTGACAACCGGCTCTTGGCATCTTGTTAATAGGTTAGTTCGAGAAAATGCATAAATATGACATATAATGTGCATAAAACATGTGGGTATCATCAATAAAGTAGCATGGAACATAAGAAATTATCGATACGTTGGAGACGTATCAGCATCCTTAGTTCTGCTCGTCCCGAGCGGGTAAAACGATAACAAAGATAATTTCTGAAGTGACATGCCATCATAATCTTGATCATACTATTTGTAAACATATGTAATGAATGCAGCGATCAAAACAAAGGTAATGACATGAGTAAACAAATGAATCATATGACAAAGACTTTTCATGAATAGTACTTCAAGACAAGCATCAATAAGTCTTGCATAAGAGTTAACTCATAAAGCAATAAATCAAAGTAAAGGTGTTGAAGCAACACATAGGAAGATTAAGTTTCAGCGTTTGCTTTCAACTTATAACATGTATATCTCATGGATATTGTCAACATAAAGTAATATAACAAGTGCAATATGCAAGTATGTAGGAATCAATGCACAGTTCACACAAGTGTTTGCTTCTTAGGTGGAAGGAGATAGGTAAACTGACTCAACAATAAAAGTAAAAGAATGGTCCTTCAAGAGGAAAGCATCGATTGCTGTATTTGTGCTAGAGCTTTTATTTGAAAACATGAAACAATTTTGTCAACGGTAATAAAGCATATGAGTTATGTAAATTATATCTTACAAGTTGCAAGCCTCATGCATAGTATACTAATAGTGTCAGCTCGTCCTACTTAGCTTGGACTACCGGATCTTTGCATGCCATGTTTCAACCAAGTGTCACAAAGGGGTACCTCCATGGCGGCTGTACAAAGGTCTAAGGAGAATGCTCGCATTTCGGATTCTCGCTTTTGATTATTCTCAACTTAGACATCCATACCGGGACAACATGGACAACAGATAATGGACTCCTCTTAAATGCATAAGCATGTAGCAATGATTATTATTCTCATATGAGATTGAGGATATATGTCCAACTGAAACTTCCACCATGATTCATGGCTTTAGTTAGCGGCCCAATGTTCTTCTCTAACAATTTTGCATGCTCCAACCACTAAAATGATAGATCCTTCAGACAAGACGGACATGCATAGCAACACACATGATATTCAACAATAGTTGATGGCGTTCCCCAGAAACATGGTTATCGCACAACAAGCAACTTAATAAAAGATAAAGTGCATAAGTACATATTCAATACTACGATAGTTTTTAAGGCTATTTTGTCCCATGAGCTATATATTGCAAAGGTGAATGATGGAATTTTAAAGGTAGCACTCAAGCAATTTACTTTGGAATGTGGAGAAATACCATGTAGTAGGTAGGTATGGTGGACACAAATGGCATAGTAGTTGGCTCAAGGATTTTGGATGCATGAAGTATTCCTCTCGATACAAGGTTTAAGCTAGCAAGGTTATTTGAAGCAAACTCAAGGATGAACAGCAAACAAAACTCACATAAAGACATATTGTAAACATTATAAGACTCTACACCGTCTTCCTTGTTGTTCAAAACTCAATACTAGATATTATCTAGACCTTAGAGAGACCAAATATGCAAATCAAATTTTAGCAAGCTCTATGTATTTCTTCATTAATGGGTGCAAAGCATATGATGCAAGAGCTTAAACATGAGCACAACAATTGCCAAGTATCACATTATCCAAGACATTTTAGAATTACTACATGTAGCATTTTCAATTCCAACCATAAACAATTTAACGAAGAAGAAACTTCGCCTTGAACATTATGAGTAAAGCCTAAGGACACATGTGTCCATATGCAACACGGGCGTGTCTCTCTCCCACAAAGTGAATGCTAGGATCCATCTTATTAAAAAAAAAAAAAACCGACGCTCCAAGTAAAGAACACAAGATGTGACTGAATAAAAATATATTTCGGGGAGGAACCTGATGATGTTGTCGATGAAGAAGGGGATGCCTTGGGCATCCCCCAAGCTTAGACGCTCGAGTCTTCTTAAAATATGCAGGGTGAACCACGGGGGCATCCCCAAGCTTAGAGCTTTCACTCCTCTTGATCATAGTATATCATTCTCCTCTCTTGACCCTTGAAAACTTCCTTCACACCAAACTTCAAGCAAACTCATTAGAGGGTTAGTGCACAATTAATAATTCACATATTCAGAGGTGACACAATCATTATTTTCACTTCTGGACATTGCATAATGCTACTGGACATTAATGGATCAAAGAAATAAATCCAACATAGCAAAAGAGGCAATGCAAAAAAGGCAGAATCTGTCAAAAACAGAACAGTCCGTAAAGACGAATTTAAAGCTGGCACTAGACTTGCTCAAATGGAAAAACTCAAAACTAATGAAAGTTGCGTACATATCTGGGGATCACGCTCGTAAATTGGCAGATTTTTTCGAATTTTCTACAGAGAACTGTGCCCAGATTCGTGACAGACAGCAATGCTGTTTCTGCGCAGCGATCCCAAATATAACATCAACTTTAACATAGAAACTTTACTTGGCACAAAAACATGATAAGGAGAGGTTGCTACAGTAGTAAACAACTTCCAATACTCAACAAAACAAAAAATTGCTGTAGGTAAAAACATGGGTTGTCTCCCATAAGCGCTTTTCTTTAACGCCTTTCAGCTAGGCGAGAAAGTGCAAATCAAGTAACATCGAGAGTAGAAGCATCAACATCATAACTTGTTCTAATAATAGAATCAAAAGGCAACTTCATTCTCTTTCTAGGAAGTGTTCCATACCTTTCTTGAGAGGGAATTGATATTACCTTCCCTCATATCAATAAAACTGGTTGAAGAAAAGGTCTTCCCAACACAATAGGACAAGATGCATTGCATTCGATATCCAAGACAACAAAATCAACGGGGACAAGGTTATTGTTAACCGTAATATGCACATTATCAATCCTCCCCAAAGGTTTCTTTTTAACATTATCGGCAAGATTAACATCCAAATAACAATTCTTCAATGGTGGCAAGTCAAGCATATCATAAATCTTTTAGGCATAACAAATACTTGCACCAAGATCACATAAAGCATTACATTCAAAGTCATTGAATTTCATTTTAATGATGGGCTCCCAACCATCTTCTAACTTTCTAGGAATAGAAGTTTCAAGTTTAAGTTTTTCTTCTCTAGCTTTTATGAGAGCATTTGTAATATGTTTTGTAAAGGCCAAATTTATAGCACTAGCATTAGGACTTTTAGCAAGTTTTTGTAAGAACTTTATAACTTCAGAGATGTGGCAATCATCAAAATCTAAATCATTATGAGCTACAGCAATGGGATCATTGTTCCCAAGGTTGGAAAAATTTCAGTTTTATCAGTTTCAGCAGTTTTAGCAATTTCAGGTAGTTTTGTTCGCTTTGCACTAGGAGTAGAAACATTGCCAACACCAATTATTTTACCATTGATAGTAGGAGGTGCAGCAACATGTGAAGAATTAGCATTACTAGTGGTGGTAATAGTCCAAACTTTAGCTACATTATTCTCTTTAGCTAGTTTTTCATTTTCTTCTCTATCCCACCTAGCATGCAATTCAGCCATTAATCTTATATTCTCATTAATTCTAACTTGGATGGCATTTGCTGTAGTAGTAATCTTATTATCAATATCATTATTAGGCATAACTTTCAATTTTAAAGATTAACATCAGAGGCAAGTCTATCAACTCTAGAAGCAATAGTATCAATTTTATCAAGCTTTTCCTCAACAGATTTGTTAAAAGCAGTTTGTGTACTAATAAATTCTTTAAGCATGGCTTCAAGACCAGAGGGTACACTCCTATTATTATTGTAAGAATTCCCATAAGAATTACCATAACCATTACCATTAGCAGAAGGATATGGCCTATAGTTATTACCAGAGTTCCTATAAGCATTGTTGTTGAAATTATTATTTTTAATGAAATTCACATCAACATTTTCTTCTTGAGCAACCAATGAAGCTAAAGGAACATTATTTGGATCAACATTAGATCTACCATTCACAAGCATAGACATAATCACATCAATCTTATCACTCAAGGAAGAGGTTTCTTCAACAGAATTTACCTTCTTACCTTGTGGAGCTCTTTTCGTGTGCCATTCTGAGTAATTTATCATCATATCATCAAGAAGTTTTGTAGCAGCCCCCAATGTGATGGACATAAAGGTACTCAGCAGTGAATCAATAAATTCGCGAAGAAAAATTTAGTCCTGCATAGAAGGTTTGGATGATCATCCAAGTAGTCGATCCATGGGTTGGGCAATTCTTTACCAAAGTTTTCATTCTCTCCCATGCTTGAGCAACATGTTCAGTATCTAATTGCTTAAAATTCATTATGCTACTTCTCAAAGATATAATTTTAGCGGGAGGATAATATCTACCAATAAAACCATCCTTGCATTTAGTCCATGAATCAATACTATTCTTAGGCAAAGATAGCAACCAATCTTTAGCTCTTCCTCTTAATGAGAAAGGAAACACTTTCAATTTAATAATATCACCATCTACATCCTTATACTTTTGCATTTCACAAAGTTCAACAAAATTATTGAGATGGGCAGCATCATCAGAAAGCACCAGAAAATTAGTCTCTCATGACAAGATTTAGTAAAGCAGGTTTAATTTCAAAGAATTCTGCTGCTAGTAGCAGGTGGAGCAATAGGTGTGCATAGGAAATCATTATTTGCATTTGTGAAGTCACACAACTTAGTATTTTCAGGAGTATTCATTTAGCAACAGTAAATAAAATAAACTAGATAAAGTAAATGCAAGTAACTAATTTTTGTGTTTTTGATATAGAGAGCAAGAGGTAAATAAAGTAAAACTAGCAACTAATTTTTTTGTATTTTGTTTAGGTGCAGCAAACAAAGTAGTAAATAAAATAAAGCAAGACAAAAACAAAGTAAAGAGATTGAAGTGGAGACTCCCCTAGCGTGTCTTGATCTCCCGGCAGCGGCCAGAAAGAACTTGATGCGCGTAAATGTACACGTCCGTTGGAACCCCAAGAGGAAGGTATGATGCGCACAGTGGCAAGTTTTCCCTCAGAAAGAAACCAAGGTTGATCGAACCAGGAGGAGCCAAGAAGCACGTTGAAGGTTGATGGTCGCGAAATGTGATGCGGGGCAACACGGGATTCCGACGCCAACGCGGAATCTGCACAACAAAACCAAAGTACTTTGCCCCAACGAAGCAGTGAGGTTGTCAATCTCACCGCTTGCCGTAACAAAGGATTAAACGTATCGAGTGGAAGATGTTTGCAAAGAAAACAGTAAACACAATTGCAGTAGATTGTATGCTATGTAAAAGAATAGGACCGGGTCCACAGTTCACTAGAGTGTCTCTCCCATAAGATAAAGCATGTTGGGTGAACAAATTACAGTGCGGGCAATTGACAAATAGAGAAAGGCATAACAATGCATATACATGATATGATAAATATAGTGAGATTTAATTGGGCATTACGACAAAGTACATAGACCGCCATCCAACGCATCTATGCCTAAAAAGTCCACCTTCAGTTATCATCCGAACCCCCTCCGGTATTAAGTTGCAAAGCAACAGACAATTGCATTAAGTATGGTGCGTGTAATCGACAACTACATCCTTAGACATAGAATCAATGTTTTATCCCTAGTGGCACATTTACACACAACCTTAGAACTTTCTCACTCTGTCCCATTTAATGGAGGCATGAACCCACTATCGAGCATAAATACTCCCTCTTGGAGTTAAGAGTAAAACTTGGCCAGAGCCTCTACTAGTAACGGAGAGCATGCAAGATCATAAACAACACATAAACAATAGATTGATAATCACCATAATCATAGTACTCTCTATCCATCGGATCCCGACAAACACAACATATAGAATTACAGATAGATGATCTTGATCATGTTAGGCAGCTCACAAGATCCAACAATGAAGCACAACAAGGAGAAGACGACCATCTAGCTACGCTATGGACCCATGGTCCAGGGTGACTACTCACTCATCACTCCGGAGGCGACCATGGCGGTGTAGAGTCCTCCGGAGATGAATCCCCTCTCCGGCGGGCGATCTCCGAATCCCCGAGATGGGATCATGGCGGCGCGTCTCTGGAAGGTTTTCGTCGTGGCTCTCTACTGGGGTTTCGCGACGGAGACTTTAAGTAGGCGTCAGGGGGCCACGAGGCCCAGGGGCAGGTGGCGCGGCAGGGCGGCCGCGCCGCCCTCTGGCCTCGTGGCCCCACTTCGTTATCTCTTCGGTCTTCGGAAGCTACGTGCAAAAATAGGACCCTGGGCGAAAGTTTCGTCCAATTCCGAGAATATTTCCTTACTAGGATTTCTGAAACCAAAAAGCAGAACAAACTGGCTCTTGGCATCTTGTTAATAGGTTAGTTCAGAAAAATGCATAAATATGACATATAATGTGCATAAAACATGTAGGTATCATCAATAAAGTAGCATGGAACATAAGAAATTATCGATACGTTGGAGACGTATCAAGCCCCTAAACCCTAGCCCTAACCCTACACCTAACCCTAACCAGTAGATCAGGCACACCGTCGATCGTGTGATAATGGCTCTAGCTGCGGGTATATGTGCCAAGGGGTCCCAATCTTGGTTCTCCATGTGTATATGTACTAAACAAACCTAAAAGAATGAAAAGTTACATTGGTGCACCCGCGCGGAGAAATCTAGGGGGTAGACCATCCGGGCACACGTTCGCGTTTTGAAGGAGAACGACCGCAGAGCACCGGAACCCCACCAAATCTTGCATGTGGACCTATGATATGTGTCAAAGTGTGGTGCAAGGTCTAATGGTGCAAAAGTAGCTCCCCTAAACCCTAAACTGGGGAGGCTTCGAGCCCTAAACCCTCTAAATCCCTAAACCACGACGCCGGCTGCAGAACCATGCATCATAAACCCTAACCCTAACCCTAAACCCTAAACCTATACCTAACCATAAATACTTACCTTTAACCTAAACCTAGCCCTAGCCCTAAACCCTAGCCCTAACCCTACACCTAACCCTAACTAGATCAGGCACACCGTCGATCGTGTGATAATGGCTCTAGTTGTATATGTGCCAAGGGGTCCCAATCTTGGTTCTCCATGTGTATATGTACTAACAAACCTAAAAGAATGAAAAGTTACATTGGTGCACCCTCGCGCGGAGAAATCTAGGGGTAGACCATTGGGCACACGTTCCTGTTTTGGGGAAGGAGGGGGAAGGAACACCGGAACCCACCAAATCTTGCATGTGGACCTATGATATGTGTCAAAGTGTGGTGCAAGGTCTAATGGTGCAAAAGTAGCTCCCCCCTTCCTACATTTGGGCGATAACACTTAGTAGATTTTCCGAAGCGCGTATTAATTGCTCCGAAACCCTGATATATGTGGGGGATGAACATGGAGAGTAATTTTGTATTGCACATTGTCTTAAGTAACACTAATAAATAGTCATCAAAAAGTAAAACTAATAAAAAATATAAGTATTAGATGAAATAAAATAGAAAGAAAAACAAATAAAATGAATGATGGCGCACGGCAAAGAAGTGGCCGCACGGCAAAGGCGGCTTTGCCGTGCACTTTGCCTGGCCTCACGGCAAAGGTTGCTGCATGGCAACGTCCCAGTCCCTTTGCCGAGCGTGCTTTCCTTGCCGTGTGGCGTTTATGCTCTTTGCCGTGCTAGTTTCTTTGCCGTGCGGTTTAGAGGGACTTTGCCGTGCGGTGAGACTTTGCCGTGCGGCGCTGCTGGCTTTGCCGTGCCACGTTTCTTTGCCGTGCGCCACTCTAATAGTTTGCCGTGCTTTCCTTCTTTGCCGTGCGTTAATACTTCCTCGCACGGCAAAGATTTCTTTGCCGTGCAGAGCCTCACGGCAAAGATTTGCTGCACGGCAACGCCTGTTTTTCCCGTAGTGATTGCATGATCTTCGTGGCACGATGGATTGATCCAAGGGACAGCTCCAGATATCGTTCTGCGTGTATAAACTTTGGGCAATCGACTGATAGTTGCCGTTTTGTTAACTTCACAAGAGTCAACATCCGGAAAAGGAAATGCTATAATCTTGTTTACTACTCCCACCGATCCAAATTACACGTCGAGAGTATTATAAGCCCACCAGCTTATCGTAATATTCTTAGCATTACTCGTGTGATCTGTTTTAATACTGGTCTCTCAATGTACCAAATCTATAACGCGATTTCCAATTCTATACCAACCTCATTCTAGCATCCAGCCAGAAAGGTCACGCCTTCTAGCCACACGGTACCATGAACGGGAAGCGTACCGGACACAGCAAATGCAAACATTCACTACCAGGAAAGGACCCAGAAAATAGTTTGCCGAGGGTCGTACTAAAAATAGCATTGAAACTTGGAAAATAGCCCAGTTTGCCGAGCATCGGACTAGAAGCACTCTGCAAACAATTTATACTTGGCAAAAATAATAAAAATAAACTTGGCAACTACAAATACTCGGCAAAATTCCAAAATGACACTCGGCAACTACAAATACTCGGCAAATATCGAAAACACTTTGTAAAAAAGAAATATCCAGCAAAACCCTAAAAAAACACTCGGCAACTACAAATGTTGGGAAAATATCAAGGGATTAATACATTAACATTTTGAAATTAGTAAGCACTAAATAAAACACTACATAGTCATAGCACCGTTTGGGAGGTCTTGATACTAAAAGGACAGGGCATAAACAAAATAATGGAATCCTGGAGCTTTCTGTGCACGCACGAGGGAAAAACTTGTCATCGACATGGTGATTTTTCTGTTTCATTCCAAAAATAAAGGGTAGAATGATAACCAAGCCCGAACAGTGTGGAATCAGATGTTCACTGATCTTGATTCAGTTCACAATAGCATTGTTCTTATTTTCTCTGCATGTCAGTTCCAAGAGGTATTTGTTTTCGAAAGAAGGTTAAAACACAGAAATTGTGCACACATCCATCACTTCCAGGAGGTAGAGGAGATTAAAAACAATTATTTACATTACAGAGACCAATCAAAATGTAAGCACCCAAATGACCATTGATTGCATGATCATCCCACCAGTATACTTTACTACATGGTCACTATTTGCCGCCCCCAGTGTAACTACGTCCATCAAACGAAAGAAAAAGAAGATCCCATTTTCTCAACTGTTGTGCAAAAAACCTCACAACAACAACCAAACAACAGATCAGAGAACAGCCCCAACTATAATTAAGACAGATAGGATGCACACATCTCACCAATCAGATCCATGTTGGACGACCCCAGAGTTGGCTGCGAAAATTCAGGGGCCATCGTCCACTGGAACACGTCTTCCTCCAAGAAGCTCAAGAAACCTTCAGGGTTGAGGTCCATCCACAGTTCGCCGAAGTCAAGGTCACCGGCACCAGCACCGGCACCGAAACCGAACCCTCCTTCCTCCACCTTCACCACCTCGCACTTGATCTTCTTCCTCCCGGTGTTCTCCTGCGGCAGCACAAAATCGTCGGCAAGTGCTGGCGCCGGCGGCGCCAACCTCTTCTTCTGTGGCTTCTCTTCTACGGGCGAAGGAGGCGTAGGAGCCACGGCCACCGTCACGGCCGTGCTGGCATCGTCGTCCGCCAGCTGCTGGTGCTGCCTCCCGGTGAGCCGCTGCACGAGGTCCCGGAAGTTGGCGGCGTCGGTCTCGATGATCTCCGGCGCGATGATGTGGATGATTCTTATCGCAGGCCGTGTAGTGTTCCTGGATGGTACCATCCTGTGTTGCGTGGAGCCCCTGTGCTGCGCCGGCGGCGTCGACGGGCTCATGCTGCTGTTGTGGTCGTACGCGTGCTCCCCCATTAACGTGACTCAGGCAGAGATCAGCAGATAGATGGGATGAGGGGCTAGCTTGGAATGAAGATGAGAAGATGGAGAGGGGGAGGCGTGGAGGTATATATATGGCGAGAGGAAGGAAGGAGGTGACTCGCGAGGATGGTGAGGAAGAAAGGCAATCTCTATCTCGGTTTGAAATGTACTTGAAAATTGTAGCACTAATGGTAGAAGTGATGTCAGAGAGCGAAAGTGTAGAGAATGTATAGTTTACCCGGATATCGGCCCTTTTTCGTGCTGGTAGTATGTACTGCATCATCTGCTTTTTGATCACCGTGTGGATTTTATAGCGACTGGATGATTTGTAATTAAGTCTGTGCACATGGTTACATACTACCTTTTTGTTAAGCAAGAAGGGTACAGAACTAACATCTTAAGAATTTTCATTATGGTGTGGTTCTATCTTTCTTTTTGGAGAAATTGCAAAAAGCCACCACAATTCACGACATTGTGATAAAAATCACCGGGTTTTAAATTTTTAGCAAATAACCAGTTTTGGATAGCACTTTGACAAAAAGCACTAACCTATCAGCACGCATGCTAACCCAGTTTCTAACTGGTGGGACCCACAATAACTGATGACTTGGCACTAAATCTTCACAATTGCGAGATGAGACATTAAAATAGGCCTGGGCCCACAAGCAGACGTGATACCCACATGTCATCTTCGTCTTCATCCTTTCTCCTCTCTCGACCCCCTCCAATCCACCACCGGTGGCTGCAACACACCCGATCACGCGCTCTCAAGCAGAGCCACCTTGACAACCTCCACGTCCTTGACGTGAGCCTGCGCGGTGACCGCTGCAAGCTCGAGCAGCGTGCACACACATCACTCACCCGCATGGTCCTCTACTTGCTCGCGTTGGAGGCCAACCGCGCAGCTGTAAAGTCGATGGCGGCCAGAGATGGGGAAGAGTCTCGAACGAGGCGGAGGCGGAGGGTCGACGATGGTCAAAGACGGGAAAGAAAATGGCGGGCGAAGACTTGAGAGGTCGAGAGGACGGCGATGACCCCTTGCTTGCGACGAAGCACCGCTACGTTGCTTGCGGCCGACTAGTGTTCCCCTAAAGAGCTCACTTCTTTTTGCTCGCGGCAGCCGATGCTCAGCGCAGGCTTGGCCTTTGTGCCAGATTGGTCAACATGGTTGTTGATAGGAATAGAAGTACTACAAAAAAGAACAGAGAGAAAATGATTTAGCAAACGTTAATCACTGGTAGCAATTTCACGTCAAGTCACGCCTGCGAGTGGGTCATACATGTCAGAATAATGGTTAGTCTGGCTAATTAAAAATATTAATTTTTTTTGTCACGGTGTCATTCAAATCTGGTCGTTATTTAGAAGAAAGTTAAAATTGAGTGATCTTTTTGTCACTCTGTCATGAATTGTGGTGATCTTTTGCATTTTTTATTTGCGAAAAGTCATCCATCTATTCATAATTGACAACACCAGTACAAAGAAATCTAAAAGTTAAAAGTACCTAGAACGAGCCGAAGGCGCGCCGTCCTCTCGCCCCCCTCCCCCCTTCTGGAGCTGGGCAAAGTTTATCGTAGTAGAGCTTGTTGTGACGAGAAAGCCTAGGACTTTATTCCATCTTCGGTGAGTCTATCTTTGTTTTGCTTGTCCACCTAGTTACCACTTAGCTTGTCGCACATCTTTGCCTTGTTTGACCATCTAGATGTAACACTGATACTCTTTGAACGAGGCAAATAAAGAGTTCATTCTCCAACAAGAGAATTCTAAAGTGTGGTAATCCGTTCTCAAAATTTTCATATTTAAAACAGCACACAGATGTAGCAATGCTTGTTCAGGTTTCTAAAATCTAAATGTCCATGAGCCGCTGTAAAGGGTTTTCCAAGGACTTACTAGTGTGCGCGCTTGCTGATGGGCGTTCAAATTACTTTCGCCATCGGTTCCTGTCTCGTGATCTCACGAAACGGCTGGTGCGCTCGCGGAAGTAACGCGTTGACAGACCTGCATATAACTGCGGTCCGCACGCGGTCGCGAGGACTCTTCTCAATTTTCATCAGGTGAGTGATGTTCTGTTAGTGAACCTGACGTTAGGTAAAGTAAATCACATTGTTGTGAAAAAACCAAAACCAGACTGTGAACAAATTCCTAACCACGTATTGAATTGTCTAAAAGATCCAAAAGAATTCTGCTACTACACTATCTATTAGTACCTCCGTTTAGTTTGCCAAAACAGATTACATTATGAAACAGAGTGATATCTATTATTTTCTCCGATCGATCGATAATAAGTATTAGAGCTTTAATTCAATTTGACACTTAATATCGAAGGGGTACTTTATATACGTTCAAGTCTAAATAAATTTGCATCACTTAATTCTTCCCCGCCAACCCTTATTCTTCCTTGTCACAGTCAATGTTGAGGATGTCAGCCTCCGTAGCCGACCGCATGAAGGCATCGTAGTGGGCGGTCTTGATTACATCCGCGATGTTGCGGACGTGGTGCTGGGGCCCACGTCCGCTCGGGTTTGTTCTTCTCTGGCGGTGGATGCTTGCCGGTGAAGCGGTTTAGCTCCGCTCCTCGCGAGACATTGTCAGCCATTAGTCGTTTTCCACTTTGTATCGTGTGTCTACCCACAACACATGCTTTCGCATGGGAAGGAAAATCCCGTACCCGACTTCTTTGCCGGTGGGCTCTGGCGGCATAGGCGCCCCGCCTAGGCTGATGGCCCAGCCCATCGGCACCGGTTATTTTGGTGGCGGAGTATGTCGTATTTGGTGAACTCGATGGCCTCATGCCAGTCCAGCGAAAGCATGTGCATGGAGACGGTTGGAAAGAATGTTTTTCTGCCTGCGGTCTAGGGAGCAAGGTGTGCTGGAAGTGCCAATGGTGATGCCTGTGGGAACTGGTTCGTGCGGCTGCTTGTCTTCAAAAGGACAGGCATATGGCCACCATCAAACTTGGCACAGGAGTTGAGCGGCCGACATTGATGGCGGCGCAGACCTTGACCTACCATTATAAGCGTGGACAGAAGCGGAATGGCCATTCGGTTGCTGCCAGGTGGGCTTGGGGTTACGTGGAGGACATGCAAGTGTTGTGCGCCGCATCCGTTCCGACACATTTCAAGCCCAAATTTAGGTCAGAAATAGATCGGTCTGCCTGGCAGCAACAACTAGGATTGGTTTTTCTATTCTCCTAAATACACAGGCCAAAACAGGTAGCCTGTGTCTGTTTAGGTCGGCCTACGAGACATGCTATAAGCAGTCTGATTTAGGCAGACACCCTTCTTAAGATCCGGCAAACATCGGACCCTCCCTCGCTTACGTCTCTAAAATGAAATGTTTTGAACTCGCCAACCAATCTGGCGAGCATAGTTCAGTGGCAAAACTATTGGCGTCACACGTTTTAGGTTGCGTGTTTGCTTATCTAATGCCCATGTATTATCGATAGTTTGTGAATAAGGTAGTAAAAGAGTTTAGATGTATACAAATTTCCCGAGGGATGCAGTGACATTTTTTTTTCGGTTAAAGGAGCTTTATTGCTTACTACCTTAATCCTAAGGCTTAAGGCTTATATTCTTTTGGAAAAGTCAAAGCAAGTAAAGTTTGACCAAAATTTTAGAATAATCTATCAATAAATATGATATTTTGTAGATAGCACATTTTTTTTCGAAATGGGGGTCTACCCCGGCTTCTGCATCATGATGATGCACACAACCTTTTATTTAATAGAGTGCCAAGTAGATAGCACATGAAAATATATTTCAAAAATATATTTCATTATCTATCTAATAATATCAATTTTGTATTTGACATGTTAATGATTTTTTATAAAAACTTAGTCAAACTTAACATAGTTTGACTTTCTAAAAAAAAAAATAAGCCTTAAGCCTTGGAATGAAGGTAATAGTTATCAGGGTTATAATCCTTTAACAGAACACTAGCCAGGAAGGGAGGGGTAAAGTTTACCCAAACACACCTTATGCTACATCTAGCTCCACGATCACATAAATAGCAGCTTGATTAGCTAATCAGCTAACACGAATCACATCAAAGCTACTACGTGACAAATACTAGTGATGAGCAATCTGCTAGTGCGCTTGTATGTTTCCACAGCTTGATCACAAAGCTTCTAGAGAGCCTGTCTCTCGAGACATCCTTGAATAGCTAATTCCTTCCGTCTATAGTAAGCGTCGGAGCTTTAGTTTAAGCACGATCTATGACCTCAATGTATCCGACTCGTGTTCAGATGAATTTTCAGAGTTATAGGTAGCGTGCGGATAAGCTTCCCGGTTCGATCGCGCCGCTCTTTTTAAATTACTTTGGCCACCAATTGCTGTCCCGTCAGGATCGCACAACGATCGCAAGAAACGTCGGGCGCGCTCGCGCGCGGAAGCAGCGCCATGATCGCGCTGCCGGCGACTCTTGTCGTCGTCAGGTGAGCGCTGTGGCGTTGAGTGAACATCACGACGCTAGGAAAATCGTTGCTTTGCCGATAGCCAAAAAGGTAAACCCGTTGGTCGATCGGCCGCCTGGGCAAGGCGCGCCGTGCGTGCCGGCTGATTAGGGGGCTGGTTGGGGCCACGGCTAGCTAGCTGCTCATGGTGGATGGTGACGCCGGCCGGTTGCCGCTTCGGGTCTGGCTCTCCCAGCTCTTGTAGCCGGTGGCCGGCCGCTGGCCGGGCGGACGGCCGGCCCGCGCTCATCTGGTTCACGGACAGGCAGAGAGGGCGCTGAGGGATAAGACAGGGCAATCTCATGCACGGGGATAAACGCGCAGCGTGTTGTAACTATCTGAAAACGAAAGCCGTCCGGCCGTGACCATTTTCTTCTCCGGGTCGTGTCGCAGTAAAGTGAAGCACAAACGCGTGGAATCGTCCGCTTCGGCGTTGCCTCCGCCGTAGCTTTCAGTCTGCATCTCGTCCTAACTCGACAGGTTTTATAGACAAGCAGGACCAGAGCTGGATGGATCATGCACGGCCACGACATGATCGAAATGGCAGGAATGATCCATGTACGTACTGACAATGTTCTCTGCTATGTATGTATCCGCGACGTCTCCGACCATCATGTCTCCTTGGTTAACATCCGGAAAAGGAAAGGCTTTAAAATTTCACTATTCTTGCCGGTTCGATCTTATTGTAATGTTCTTAGTCCTCTCACATTCTATAGTATCGTGATACCAATTTTTTTTACTAACTTCAAAATGCCTAGTATCCTACGCTAATAGTACCACTCATTTACTCGTTTGTAGAATCTAACGCAAAATTGGAGATATGGTATATATATTTATCAACGTTTATAATCTATTGCGTTATGATATTGTACCATACCATGATACTATAATCCTCTCTCACATTTCTAATTACAGAGTTACAACATATTTCTGCTTACACGGGAAACACACTCCGGGTATAACCTGCACAAATGATGTGATACCTTATTAGCGTAAAAGGACAAGAAATAGAAGATGTCCTTATCGTCTTATCTTGATCACAAAAACAACATTTAGCGCATCCATGCCAATTACGTTTCAACTAGCTATATTTTGTGAGAGTATCCTTTCTATGAAGAAACTATATAATAATCTTGATTTTAGTGGTACTTTCAGAAATTTGATTCGGCACCCGGGTGCGTATGCTCCCTCTACCAAAAAATCTTATTTCGAAGTGTCAAAAAATTTTGACAAAAAATTCTACATGTGCACCTTCATAATATATGTGTGTTCGTCAAGTTTCAATACAAACTATGCTCCCATGTTCCAAAACATCACTCCCACTTTCATCTACCAAATATATATCTGTAGATACACAGTATGATCATTAAAAAGATCTAGGTACATTGATTTAACTGTGAACACTTCACCCGTAGTTAAACTTCATTTAAAAGAATCCTCATTATCAATTAGCCCAACCAGTATTAGTTGATGAAGCAAATGAATCGATCTATCCTATTTATTTGCATCTGAAGTTCTCCTAAAATCTATCTTTAAAGGATTCCAACTCAACCCATTTGCTAACATGATATTTTTATGGTAAGCGATATTGTAAAGACAGTGGTACTTTCATCTACCAAATATAATTATTTAGATGCACGGTATGATTATTAAGAAGATCTAGGTACATTGATTTAACTGTGAAGACTTCACCTGTAGTTAAACTTCATTTAAAAGAATCCTCATTATCAATTAGCCGAACCAATATTAGATGATGAAGCAAATGAATCCATCAATCCTATTTATTTGCATCTGAAGTTATCCTAAAATCTATCTTTAAAGGATTCCAACCCATTTTCTACCATGATATTTTTATTGTAAGCAATATTGTAAAGACTTGGGTACTCCCGTAGTTTGTTTCATGTAGACACTAGCTGCTAAGGTTAGCCTTTCTTCATGACAACACGAGGAAAGCCAAAATTTATTTAGTATGACAGACATTAATGCCGAACAACATACAATAGGGTAAAGTTTCACACGGGCATTATACTATCTGCAACACGGCTACCTATTTAGAGCATCTCTAGCCGTCTCCCCGACGAGGCCCCCAGGACGTCCCCTCTCCCTCTCCCCCACACCCCTACCTCCTGCAACGAGGACTTTTCTTCCATTTGCCTCCCCCATGCCCGCCTGCAACCACCATGTCTCCGTCATTCCTTCCTACCGTCACCATGCTCCATCTCCATCGCCCTGCTTTCCCTTCAGTAAATGGGCAACGGAGAAAAAGACGCAAGACTTTCTTGGCAAACTTTGCTCAGAGATGGAACGCGTACTGCTCGGGAGCTGCTCCAATGGGGGACTTTTTCATCCGGATGGACCAAAACGGCCCAGTCGCGCCCCCGGTTCCTCATTTTCGTCCGGATTAAGCCTTTCATCCGTCCGGAGAGCCCAGGCCATCCCCGGCCCCCCAGTGTCAACACCCGGATATTTAATTCCACATGCCTATTATGCCATACATCGCAATCCCAGGAAGATTGTTTTTGCGAGACATAACAGTAGATATCATAGAACATTATTCATTACAAACCATAATCGTCTTACAACAAGGGATCACATGATACAGTCTTACAACAAGAGTTGATCTAAAGATCAAATACAAAACACATAGCGAAAGAAACGTAGTAGCGGTCCATCTGTTCCACATGCAACGCTTGACGTCAGGAGGTGATCCTAGTTATCATAGACGTCCTGTTGTCCATCTTCCTGGTACTGGTTCTCCTCTTCATAGTCTGGATATTTGAATAGCCAGGGACAACGCCATGAGTACTTTTAAAGTACTCGCAAACTACCACTAATAGAAGTACTAGTAGCTCTAATCATGGTTCTAAGCTTCTAGGTTTATTTGCATAAAGCCAGTTTTATTTCATAAACACTTTATAGCAAAGACTCTTTATTGCCCTAAAATTACTCAAGTGGGAACATTAGTGTCATTCCCACAACTTGGTGGTAGTCAAGTCAAGTTCACCTTTCAAGTCACCAGTCATTTTGAAAACATCTGACAACAGAACCGTATGGCCATCCAACCGTCCATGACCGCGGACGCGGCTATTCGAATAGTTTAACACTCTGCAGAGGTCGTACTCTTGTACCACAACTTTTGATTACATCCATCAGGGATAGCCCTGAATCAATCATACTCAGTATGCGGATTGATACGTCCATTTTGCATCACTATTTTATATCATAATTTACTGTTATTTATTGATATATTTCATATTTAGAGATGATACTTATGTTATTTCACCTATTTTGCATGTTTCATGATTATTGGAGAATTACTCACCGGAGTCTCTGCTGGAAAAAGCACCGTCAGATACAATATTTCTGAAGATCAACAATTGAAGGAAAATATACCGAAGCTCCTATTTTTCCAGATGACGGAGCCATCCAAAAGGGGAGGCCGAGGAGGGCCGCCATGGGCCCTCCCCATAGGCCGGCGCGGCCACCAGGGCCGGCGCGCCGCCACGTGGGGAGGGGGCCCACGACCCCCTCGGCCATCGCCCTTTCGCGTACTTCATCTGCCCGAAACCCTAAGGTGCGGAGGGGAATCGAGGATAGTCATAGCCTCCTCCTCGGGGCGGAAAACACCAAGGACAAAAGAGGTCTCCGGCAGGCAGAAATCTGCCGGGGAAATTCCCTCCCGGAGGGGGGAAATCGTCGCCATCGTCACCGTCATCGAGCTGGACTTCATTGGGATCATCATCATCATCATCTCCACCACCGACACCGTCATCTCCACCGCTGCACCTCGTCTTCGCTGTAACATGTAGGATTGAATCTTGATTATTTCATAGGGGAAACTCTCCCGGTGTTGATTACTCCTTGTTATTGATGCTATTGAGTGAAATCGTTGAATCAAGGTTTATGTTCAGATTGTTATCCATCATCATATCAACTCTGATCATGTTCCATATGATGTCTTGTGAGTAGTTCGTTTAGTTCTTGAGGACATGGGTGAAGTCTAAATGTTAGTAGTGAACTATGTTGAGTAATATTTAATGGTTTGATATTTAAGTTGTGGTGTTATTCTTCTAGTGGTGTCATGTGAACGTCGACTACATGACACTTCACCTTTATGGGCCTAGGGGAATGCATCTTGTATTCGTTTGCTAATTGTGGGGTTGCCGGAGTGACAGAACCTGAACCCCCGTTGGTATATCGATGCATGAGGGATAGCAGGATCTCAGAGTTTAAGGTTGTGGTTAGATTTATCTTAATTACTTTCTTGTATTTGCGGATGCTTGCAAGGGTTTAATCACAAGTATGTATTAATCCTAGGAAGGGCAATGCATTAGCATAGGTGCACACACACAACACTTATCAAAACAATGAAGATTAATCAACTATATGAAGCGAAAGCACTAGATTAAATTCCCGTGTGTCCTCAAGAACGTTTGGTTAATATAAGTAAACAAACCGGCTTGTCCTTTGTGCTAAAAAGGATTCGGCCACTTTTTGCAATTATTATGCTCGCATTTTACTTACTTGTATTTTATTTATCTGCTATATCAAAACCTCCTGAAAACTTGTCTGTGAGCATTTACAGTGAATCTTTCATCGAAACTGCTTATCAATACCTTCTGCTCCTCGTTGGGTTCGACACTCTTATTTATCGAAAGTACTACGATACACCCCCTATACATGTGGGTCATCAAGACTATTTTCTGACGTCGTTGCCGGGGAGTGAAGCGCTATTGGTAAGTGGAATTGGTAAGGAAAACTTTTACTGTACGTGCTGTTTTTATTTCTGCATGCTGCTATAATTCATTATGGAGAGATCTTCTCTTGAATTCCTATTTGGAAAATCTACTACTACTCAGGGGCGAAGCTAGGGAAAATTTACCCAGGTGCACAAGTCTTACATTGACATAAAGAAATACGAAAAAAAATCAAAAGTTCACTTATAACGTTGCATTTAAAGAGTCTTAGCATAAAGAATCCAACAAAACGAAGGACACGTTGTATGCTCACAAATAGGCACTGTCAAGTGTTTGCCGAAATAGACAAAACTAATAATAAATTGATGATGAGACTCACAGAAGAAAGTCGATACCAGAGAAAGACAACTTCTGGCCTTCAATCCTCCGAAACCTGTAAATTAGCAGTGCAAATTCAAGTTATCAACCAAAATAAAATAACCAACTATAATTATTTTAAGGTAGAGAATATTACCTTTTAATATTTACGATTTCTTATTTTCATGAATCGATCAACGACTTGATCGTTGGTGACTTTCTTCATTTCTTCTTTCTCCACATAGCAGATGACATTATCACTCAAACTATCATCATTGAGGCGATTACGTAAATAAGTTTTCACGAGCTTCATCGCCGAGAAGCACCTCTCAACCGTAGCAGTGGCAACAGGCAACACAAGTACTAGATTCGAAAGCCGATAAACCAAAGGATAGCAAATATGCTTCCTCGTATCCACCATTGTTTTAGAAAGATCACCAATACCTTGTATGTTGGAGAATCTATCGTCTGCACGCACATCAGCAATGTAGAGGCAAAGATGATGTCTTAAATCCCTTAGTTCTCCATAGTCAAAATCACTAGGATAAAGTTTGGCGAGGCTCATCAAATTCTCCAAATGAAAATCATGAAACGAGTCTCTCGGACTCAAAGCGGCTGACCATATAAGCAAGTTGGAGGACGTCTCACTGAAACGGCTATCAAACTCTTGCACTAGCCAATCAATAACACCATTGAAACAATCAACCTGATAGTGGTGTTGGTTGGTAATACCAGTATTCTGTCGTTTCTTCTTCGGATTGATATATGCTTCTTCCATTTCTAACATGATAATATCATGTTTCTCACAAAATGCATGCACATCAGATAGAACGGAGTCCCACCCATTTTCTCTAAGATCAACCAAATGACGTCTAGTTGACTTGACACAACTCATGGCATTCACAATATCTTGATCTTTCCTTTGGAGAGCTGCGGACAATATGTTGGTAGCTATTAAGATAGTCAACATGAGATGCAAAAAGAAGACAAAATCAAATGATTGGAAGTACACCAGGAGACCATTTGCTTGCTCTCTATTTGTTCTGTCATCATCTTCTTCTTCCACAAACTCTAACACTTTGACAACAGCTTGAAACATATCAACCAAACTTTTAAGTGTTTTATAATGGGAATTCCAACGAGTGTCTCCAGGTCTTTGAAGACATTGCTCTTCATTTAAACCCGTTCCAGTTTTTAGCATTCCACAACCTAAAGCCTTTTGCACTTCCTCAAGATTTATATCTCGAAGCATGTCTCTTCTCTTAGAAGATCCACCCACAACATTTAACAAGACAGAGATCATATTAAAGAAATTACCAATTCCAATATGCTTTCTTACCACAGCCACAACGACTAACTGAAGTTGATGTGCGAAGCAATGAACATAAAATGCTGTGCTGCTTTCCCTCATGATCAATGCTTGGAGACCATTAAACTGACCTCGCATGTTGCTAGCACCGTCATACCCCTGTCCTCGAACTTGCTTGAAACTCAGCTTACATGTTGTGAAGAGAGAATCAATTGACAACTTGAGATATGAAGATGTTGTTTCTTTTACATGAACAAGACCAACAAAACTCTCTTTCACGATTCCAGAACTATTGACATACCGCAAGACCACGGCCATTTGCTCTTTGCAAGAGACATCACTGGACTCATCAACAAGCAAACAAAACACACCATGGCCAATTTCTTTGAGAATAGAACTCATTATCTCACCTGCAAAACTGCTAGCAATATCTTTTTGGACCTCAGGACACACCATAACAGAATTGCCTGCAGCATCTTGTCCCAATGCCTTGCCATAAGATGGATTATGTTCTTCTAGGGCCTCACGAAATTCCCGAAAGTTCCCTTTATTGAGCGATTCTTTTGACTCATCGTGGCCTCGGAACGGCAATCCTTGTTTGAATAACAATCTAGCTGTGTCAATTGAAGAATTTAGTCGCGTGAAATAAGCAACCTTTCCAGCTTCACTTTGTACCTGCATAGCAACATCAATGTGCGCATCTCTTCTAAGCAAAGCATCACAATTTTTTAGTGCTTGATTGTGGACACTGCCGACATCACCAATATGATCTTTTAGGTTTGATTTTTTGCTCCATCTATTCCAACCAGTCACAACAAAAGCCTCATACCCAGCTTCTTTCTTACTGCCTCGGTCCCTAAATAAGAAGCAACAAAAGCAATATGCCTTCATTTTGGACTCACTGTATTCAAGCCAACTACCAAACTCATCAAAACAATCAGGATTAAATCTTCTATTTTTGCCCCCCATCAGTGTGGGCGGAAATTCACAAGTGCGAGGTTGGCATGGTCCATTTACTAAGTACTTCCTTCTTACCAAGTCCTTGAGGTTAGGATGATAATCTTCTATTTTTTTCCTTTGTCCCGGATCATACTTAATCTCCTCTTCCCAATTGAAATCATCTGGATTCTGCGATGGGGCTTTGCGTTTTAGAAGATACCTATCCATGTATCTGCATTTGATTTAAAAAGTGCTAATCAAATTATTTGAATTCTCCACTTCACACCAATCTGGTCAAAGGAATTAAAAATTCGGATTGCTAAATTAGGGCATGTTAACGAAATACCTTGACAACGACAGAGCGGGCGTTGATCGGGACGGCTCCACAGACCACAGCAGCCTCGCCTCGGATGCTTGATTTTGGAGGCGCGCAAGGAGCCAAGGAATACCGTCAGCAGTCGGCACGTCGTCTCGTCGTCCGGTAGGTCGCGCAGAGTCAGAGAGGAAAAGGATAAGTCGATGGGAAGCTGAACCAACTCATGGTGCGTGATGTACCGATGTGATCGATCGATCGATTAGTATGATAGTATCTGGCCCATTAGCACTAGGCCTCCGGTACGTCTTGTAGTTGGTAGTTAGTAATTACTAATTAGATGAGCTATCAGGGCTTGATGCAGGCCCTCATGCCTAAAAGGCCAAATAGCCCGCACGTGAAAACTGGAAAGTGGAAATATTTGCTGGCCCTGGTGCACCACCGCTCGTATACCCTGGTGCACAGCTACATATCTACTACTAATCGCTAACTAGCAAGATTTTCGACCCTGGTGCACGTGCACCAGGCTGGCTATATGTAGCTCCGCCCATGCTACTACTGCAAAGGTAGTGGATGAGGCGCCGGGTGAGAAAGTGATTCCATATAAAATACCTATGAAAATTATTGAACGTGTTGTGGATAACCGCTATGAAGGGGATGGAACTGTCCATCCTGGAGATCATTTACTATTTTTACATGAACTAGCACGGCGGCCCTCGCAAATGCGAGGGCATGATCTTCAATGTACTGAAACTGTCAACTATTTTTTTTTTATGAAGGCATCATGTTTCTTTGAGGCATATGGTGTTTTGGACATAAATACACTCCTGCATATATACCTTCATACAGCCTTTATTTTGTATATATATCAGTGTATTTCATGCTGCTACGAAATGAGAAATCAATTAAATATTTATTATGAAATATATAATGGTATAAATTTGTTTTTCTCAATAACCATTTTATACCATCCATCGAGGTGTGTGAACACCATCTAAATTAACTCTGATGTCTCATAGATCAATTGTTGTGTATTTGCTAGCATAATTCTGCATCTCTGCACCAATACGTATTTTGCGCACAGCTTCAGTAAAAAAATCCCTTTTGCATATCTCTGTCTTTCTCGCACAAAAAAGAGGTTTCTACGAAGAGTCTTCCTCAAGCATGCAATCAGATCCACATTTTATGAACATGGTTTTCTGTAAGAAATAAATGGACGGTAAAGAAATCCCTATGAGAAAGTTTAATTTGTTACAGCTAGATGCAGGAATAAATTAGCTGTTTGATATTACTTTTTTAGTGACTAATACTGTATTGCAAAACTCATAGAGTCAGAAATTGAAGCTGCACATGTCAAAAAAGAAAAGAAATTGAAGGTGCAGTCAAGGTTTGGGAGCCTCTCCTTGTCTGCTTGCCCCAAGCATATTTTCGGAAGAGATTAGAGGTCGTCCGAGTTTCATAGTACTCTTGGCTGACATAGCCTTAGAGTTCTTTGCAAGGACAACTCCAGAATACAGGAGAAACATTTGCTGCTTCTGCTTGCTGAGGCACGTAATTGTTCTTCTCCGGCAGCTGCAGCTCGTTCAAAACACTTATGCACACCTTACTCGAACTAATCGCCAGCAACTTTATTTTTCCCTCATCAGTTAGCAGTTTAGCAAGGCAATGCTCGCCGGAAAAAAAGGATTGTAGTGCAATTGATTACCAAAGCAGGAGCTAGGAGGGAGTAGCGTTGACAGAGTGACTGGTCAGTGGTCACCTAGATGAAAACTAATGTTTTGCAGCTTCAGCCTCATCTCTAGATAAACCCATGTGCCTCTCTCGTCAGAAAATACTGAGTCTTGCCGTCCATCTTTTGCTGTAGCGAAATCCACTGCGAAATTACCAAAAATCGGCAAAGAAACAACTTTGGTGAGAATAAGCATGGGAAGGCAAGGCTACCTAGAAATCGGAACTGTGCGTGATGGTAAGCGATTTTCGGCCGGTGTCCGACAACAGCGTGAGAAAGGCCCTGGCAAATCTGTCATCTGCTTGATTTGTGAGAGGTGGAACGGAGCGGTGCTGTATAGTGGCCAACGCCTGGAGCAACAGAGGAAGTTCAGCATCCACGCTCAACAAAATAGAAAGAGTCAATGTTGATTTTTTTTTTCACAAAAAGGGGCTGATTAGCTTAAAAGATTAAACCTACTCCAGCGGTGGAAGCGGGTATAAGAGTTTCATTAACTTACATAATGGGTGTCTTGAGATACAATTGTTGTAATCCTCCGGCTCCTCTTTTGTGAACATATGGCGTGCTGCGATGACTTCCAAGTTAATTGATCAGGCCTATATAATTCTGAGGTTGATTTCCACCTGCTTGCCGCATGAGTTTCTTGATATACCATTCTTGTGCGCTCATCCCTAGCGTCTCCACTATCAAAAGGCAAAAGCTCCAACTCAGTTACAAGTTGGTCAAAAATAGGTCAGATGCTAATAAAATAATTCAGAGATACTGCATTCATCTAATGGTATGTATACTTTGAAGTTCAGTACTTTGCATGTTATACTCAGATAAAATGACTTCTATCCTGTCCGGTGAAATTAATCAGCAGATTGCAGATATTTTAGAAAATTATGTGTGTGACATCGCCAGAACAGACCAGGGCTGTGAAACCTTCCCAACTTCATCTTCTACTCTTCTTGAATTCAACTACGAACCGACCGGCCAGCCGGACGTTAACACTGTCTTCCAGGATTGCAACATCCTCGCTGTACAATGGCATCGTTGTAATGCTCGCCTCAATGTTTCGAGTTTTTCTGCATCTTACGGGGAGCGGTGGAAGTAGACGCAAATCTGAGCATTAGGATTAGATGCGAGGAAAGCATGGGAGTATAATACCAGATTACCTGTACTTGTTTTTTTGATGGTCGCCCAGATCGCCAGACCTCAAGTGCCGGACTGCTTTCTCAACCTGATCATCTCTGGCCGCTTTGACAGCTCTAGATCAGGACTTGGGCTTAAACCTGAGTGGGAGGATCGATCACGACACATGACAATAGTAGATCAAACTCATGGAGGCGGCGGCGTTAACCATATCTCTTCAATCAATCTCATGCGCTCCATGATATTGTCATATATATGGAGGCAATCGAATCTGCAAGCATGGGCCACTCCTTGGTATTGACATTCATGCATGAAAAAAAAGAGACAATCGATCTCCAAAGCATGGGGCAAGTCACGACAGCCGGCCGGCCGGCCGGCCGTGAATACCACGGCCAGGACAAGCTACTCGTATCCTTCCTTTCCTTCCTTTTCTTTCTTGATAATCCAAAGGCGGCGAGAGGAGGCGGTCTTGATATTGTTCTTTAGGGCACACACTATTGATTCGTCTAATAAGATTGAAAAGGTACCGGAGAACATTAAGTCATGGCATTGGTGGGTAATTTCTTATAACTCTGTCATCAATAAGTGATTTCTCTAATCCATTGGCGGTGGTTTTCCGAGATAGTAAATCGACGGCTAGATGTTTCTAATTATTGTGGTAATTTCTATCGTAATTCTCTTTTTTCTGGTTAACCCGTAATGCATTTTTAATATATAATAGATTATGCGGGTTATTCAAGTGTGCAGGTATTTCTATGGATGAAGTTAGGAAGAAACTATTCTCTATGTTGCTGTCTGGTAAAGCGGCGCATTGGTATAAACTGCTGAAGAATGGGAATTCTCTTGACTGGAAGGATATTGTGCCTCTATTTTATTCTAAATTCTATCCTCCAAGTGAAATTCACAAAGACCCGAATATATAATTTCTGGCCTCATGATGGAGGGAGTATTGCCCAAGCATGGGGGAGATTGAAGTCTTTAATGCTCAAATGCCCCATTCATGAGCTTCCTGGTAATATCATCATTGATAATTTCTATGCAAGACTTTCTTTTCAAGATAAAACCTTGCTGGATACTGCTTGTTCTGGATCATTCACACGCAACAAAGAAGTGTTTAAATGGGACCTTCTTGATCGGATTCAGGAGAATACTGAAGGATGGGAGAACGACAAAGGTATAGAGTCAGGTATAAATTATGATTATGAATGCATTGAAACTTTTATGGATACTGATAAATTTCGAAATATGAGTGCTACTTATGGTCTTGACTCTCAAGTTGTCACAAATTTTATAAAGCTTTTGCCTCTCATTTTGAATTGCCTAGGAAGAGTTTTAATAAGTATCATGAACCCTACAAAGATAAAACTGATTCACCTATAGGTAAATGTATTGAAGTTAAAACTGTTGATCACATTCTTCCTGAAGCTTATATTGAAAAAATTCCTTTTCCTGCTAAAATGAAGGAGTATTCTGTTATAACTAGTGTGGTTAACAAAAGTGTAAAGAAACCAATAGAACCCGAGGAACAAATAAATGTTGAACCTGTTGTTGCAATAGTTAAAGATCTTGTGACTGAAAATGTAGAAGATGGTCACATCATTTTCTGTGAAGATGCTTCTAATATTGTTTCACATCCTAGTAAGTCTAGGAAAGCCAGTGTTCATATGCTCTCTGTTAGGATTGGTGATCATTGTTATTATGGTTTATGCGATATTGGTGCAAGTACTATCGCCATTCCTTATGAACTTTACAGGTAAATCATGCATGAAATTGGTTCTTGTGAACTTGAAGATATTGATGTGGTTATTCGGCTAGCTAATAGAGAAACTATCTGTGGTGACCCGGCATACCACTGCATGGTGTAGTATGCAAGTCTGATATAACACCAATGAAACACCGTTCCACTAGTATTATATCGCTCAGAGTGGTACAACAGAAACATATGCGGGTCCAAGGCATGTCTATAGAATTACAACTCCGACTCTATTACAGAAGATCAACACGGCCTCCTACTTTACAATGAGGTAAATCTGCAAATAAGATCTAGAAGAACGACTCGTAGTCTAATCATATCACGTACTCTATTTGAAGAGTATTTAACTAGCTATAGAGGCTAAGAACAGATTCTAGCTAATTAGGAGCTAGGCTTAGGAAGCTAGTTCCTTTCTATTGCTAATCTAGGTTTCTCCTTGTTAAATGTGGTATCTGACTCTCCTGACATGGTCCTGTCTCTTGAAGTAGGTGTTGACTCCTAGGCCTTCGAGTTGCACTGTAGATCCTCCTTTGATGCCTCCATACCTAAGCAGGGGATTTAAGAGTGGGATGAGTACGAGCGTACTCAACAAGTTCATTATAGGAAAGAGGTGTTTAATGCACTAGCTACAGCCATAGACCAGAAAGTCATAGGCAATGCAAGTTTTTGTAAACATTTCTTCAAAAGGTTGCTTTTATTCTGAAGAGCTATGTCCGTCAGCCTTCACCGGTTGACTAGAACTTCATGGAGTTCCTTTCCGCAGCGTTCGCATTCAAATCCCGAACAAGGAGTGACTGGTCACGATTCGTTACACTCTGCAGAGGTGTGTTGCTTTACCCATAAGAGATCTTAACCTTGGTGCCAACCGGGCATATTCCCGTCCACACTTCCTTTGGTGTGAGGCCCGGTATAAGGTCCTAGTCAATCATGTTCCTCCGCTACCTCGAACACCCACCCTTTGTTGCATACCCCGACCCCTGGTCCTCGTCGGTTCCATTATTCCCACTCACGGGTGGACCCCGACCACGACGACAGTTTGGGACTCGTTAACCAAACTCCTTCGCCGGTAGCTACAACCCATCATAGACCGCACCGTGGGGAACTTAAGGCTTCCCCTACCGCTTGTTCTTCGAGCGACAAATGTCTACGGACTATGCCGTGGGGACTTAAGGCTTCCCCAGCCAACCGCTTGCCGACAGATACAAGTGTCTACGGTAAAGCGCATCCGTTGATGAACGAGAGGTGGAAACACTTTTGACTACTCCGTCCCATTCCAGATCTTATGGTTAACACGGGTATTACGGCACAAGAATCACTGGACGACATTTGTTGTTTAATCCTAGATGGATATAAACCCTTGCAATGGAACCTCCACCATATCAACACAATCCATGGTTCCATTGCCCACCACATAGTCATATTCATAGTTATGAAAATAGTATTTTTGCTTTTCATGCAAGAGTGATAAACATATTACTTTGCAAGTAATTTGGTAAAAATACTCAAATGACATGAGCAAGCGATGAACTTGCCTTTCTTGACTGCAAGATTATGCACAAGGTCTTCGATACGCAATAACTCCAAATTCTGAAATAGCATCATCGTCCGGTAAGGACGATGTTTAAAAGATTGGCAAGTATGCAATAATGCATAAGTATGAGATGCAATCGCTCTAAGCGTGACCTAACCCCGATGACTTAGGATTAGTGAGTTGTAATGATTTGTTTAGGGTGTTTTCAGAGTGATTCACAAACAAGGTTTTTATTAGGGTTTTGTTGTCTTAGAATCATAAACAAGTGGTAAACTGCATAATAACAATCATATACACCAAGGAATAGTAGTTGTATAATAAGTAAAGAGCAGTTGTCAATTTTAAGTCCTATTGTGCATGGTTAATGATTACTTGTTATATACTTCAAAAGAATAACTTTTGAAGAATATGTTCTTTAATAAAGAACAAGTATGATAATTAGGGTTGTGGAGTTCTATGGTTAACTATGGTTCTAATTGGTTTCTAGAGTAAGAATTAGATGGATCACAAAAGTGTTGGATTCATTGACATCTAGGGTTTGTAAGGTTGGGTTAAGCCTAGGCTGCCTAAGCAATTATTTATTCAGGGCTGCTATCAAGGTTGGTTCATCTTGCTGGTGATAGCTAGCTAGGGTTTATAGGTCCTATAAGCAGGGTTGATGATGATTCTTTATTTACTTCAAAAGAATAACTTTTGAAGAACATACTTCTTAAATAATAAGAAGTATATCAATTAGGGTTGAGGTGGTCTAGATTTTACTGTTGGTTCTATTAAGTAAGGAATAATTTGGCTCCTAAATAGGATGGTTGATAAGTATCCATCACTAGTAGGGTTTAGTGGAATATGGTTATGTAATGTTAAATATTGGACATAGATGCTATTGGAGTTCATCACAATGGTGTGATGCTAAATAGGAATGAATAGGAATAATGGTTTTGGGTAATAGGATCTAGGGTTTGCACTTGGTTGACCCTACATGATTATTTATGTCTGATGAAGATGAACACATGGGATACCCATATATTAGTGATAGGTCTCCTACATTTTATGTGGCCAAGACAAGTATTTAGTTGCTACTATGGTTCCATGCTTTGAAAGAAGGTACCATGATCACATGCTCTAACCTAGGGTTTAGGTTTAGAGGCAATTTAGGGTTCACATGTACTAATGGAACTAGGTTCTAAATGGCCTTAGGGTTTTAGGATTACACATGAAATGATGAGTTCCTAGTTTTCTACCATATGGAACTAGGGTTGCATAATTACTATTTAATTCATAAGTTAATAACTTCATTAATAAAGTTGAAGTTATTAATAACTTCAAAATAAAATAATATTAAATTTGGTTTTTTTATTATTTTTAAATAATTTACTAATTAGGGTAATTATTAATTAGGGTTTAAATTTCTCTAATAAAGATTTAATAAAATAACAAATAAAGAAAATTAGTTTTAATGTTTTCTTTATTTATTTACTGGTTTTCTATTTAATTTTGGAATTATTTACTAATTGTTAAATTTTAACTGAATTTAGAATTAAAATTAAAGGCTTAAATAACAAGTAATAAATAATTGAATTTTTATAAAAAATAAAATTTTCATTTTATATTTTTATTGGATAGAGTTTATCTTTATAAGAATTTTGATACCTTATATTTATTTTTCTGACTTAAATTGAATTTTCTACCTTTATTTAAAGTTGCAGTAATTAAATAGGATTTGAATTAAAACGAAATTTACTAACTACACCCGTGCCTGTGCTACTCACAGACACAGACAGGTGGGGTCTGGCTGAGTCAGCTGCCACGGTGGCGTTGAGGTGGCAGCTATGGCCACCACCGGCGGCCAGTGACGGTGATCGCCGGCGATACGGCGCTCTCGCGGTCAAACTACCCATACAGCGAGACTCAGCGCGCCGAGGTGAACACGCAGGTACCATCGCCGCCCCTATATGGTCGCCGGAGCAAGCTCGCCGGCGATGCGCACGGTGGTGCTCACGGGTGAACGGCGCGGCGATGATTCGAGAAGCAATCAGACGGGCTAGGCATGCCAGGAGGATCAGGAGCTCACCAGGATCACGACGCGCGTGACGGCGAGGCTTGCCGTGGTCTGGTTCGCCGGATTTCATGGCGTCAATCGTCGGAGAAGACGAGCTCGACGGCGGCGCTACGGGTCGATTGGGTTCGATTCCTCTGGCAAGCAGAGCAAGTCGAGGCTGCTGATCACGATGGTGTCCACGGCAAGGTCTGGGGATGCCCTGAACGGCGGCGATTATCGAGGTTTGTGCGTGCTAGGGTTTCGGGATTTTGGGGAAATCGAGCAGAGGAGGAAGAAAGCGAGCTAGGGTTCGTCCTGGGGCTTTTATAGAGCTCCGTGGCCTGCCTCGTCACGTCTTCGGTCGCGGAGGAGCTGCCAGCGACGAGGAGAAGACGGCCACGGCGTCGCGCTGGCCTCCACGCGCGAGGAAGGGGATGAGGACGACCCTCTCCCAGATCTTTTGACGAAGGGGTACGTGGGCTGTCTGGGTGGTGGCTTGGGCCGCGTTGGTGGGCTGTGGTGCTGGGCTGCTTGGTGGGCTACACGGCCAGGTAAGGTCTGGTAAGCTTCCTCTCCTTTTCTCCTTTCTATTTTTTTATTTTCTGTTTTGTATTATTTTCTATTTTCTGTTTTGAGATTAATTTGAATTCTGTTTTACTTGCAGGTTTCTTATTATATTGATTCCATTAAGATGTAGTGCAATGATCTCTACATCACTTTTCTATTTGAAACAAATATTTTATATTTGATTCTATTGCATAAATATCAAATAGGCATGGAGATAGGTGTTCTTTTAAACTCCTTTTTCATTTGGAATATAATTCTATTTGAATCAATTGAACTTGATGGATTATTCATAGTAGGAATACCATCAGGTCCTGGCAATGTTCCTGACCATATGGTTGTTCATTTTATGTTTTGAATATGGATAAGTTTTCAAATAAACATTTTAATAGTGACAACTCAAGTTTCCTTCACTTTGGGACCTAAGGATAATTTCTCAAGGCTTGCACTCTTATTATCTTTGAAAATGTCTAAAGTAGATATTGTCCCCATAATGGCTTGGTCTTGGTTACAAAGGTAAGTGGTTGATCACCACACATGGTTTAACTAAAGGGTTTAAATGAGGTTTATCTTATGCTCCAAATTAAGTATAGGTTTTAATTAGAGTGCAATTCTGGGGTTCTAATTATGTTTACCTAATGGCAATTGGTTTGAATCTCAATTGTGGCTTAGGTTTTAGTTGTGATCACCCAAATGATGCTCAAACTAGGGTTGAGATTTAATTCTAGGTTGTATAGATGAGAGGACTCCATATTGCATGTGCTAGGGTTTAATCTCCCCTAACCATGATAAAGTGGTTACTTGCTTAATATTTCATGTGCTTCTCTAATTACTAAGGATTTGGGAAGTGGTTTTATCTTCTACCAATTAGCTTCTATTATTATCCTCAATTTATCATTGAAGTAACTATATTGATTATAGTTCTTTTTATAGTTAACTTTGGTCATATGAATGGATGATTTCTCACCCTTTAAGTATGGAGTTTTACTCTAAGGTTTTTCTTATGTTTCTTAGGTGAAGAATAAGTGGAATGTATATGTGGTAGAATTCTACTTGTGATCACCAAGTGGTTCACAAGTTAAAGTTAGGATATAAGCCTATGGTTGCATACTAGTGATCTCCTATAATTTCATGTGGTGAATGATATCTACTTATCCTATTAGGTTTTAACTTATCCTCACATACATCAAGAGCATGATCATAGATTAGGCATGATCAACTTGTTCTTAATATCTCTACCTCAAGTTCTTAGGGTTTATGATCATTACACAACTTATAATGATCAAGGTTTGGCTTCCTAAGGTACCTCTCATTAATTAGGTTTCTCAGTTCCATGATCAAGCATTGTCTTGATCAACTAGGGTATAGTACTTCTAATTTACCTTCTTGACTGGGACTACTATGATTGGTCTTTCTCATTTGGGAAGGTCTTTAATACTAACCTAGGGTTAGGCTCCATAGAGGTTGATGTAATCATCAATGTCTATGTTTAACACAAATAGTTTCTCTCTCTATGGAATGTCTTGAATAATATCCTAGTGTTCCTCTTAAAGATGATGATTTGAAGACTTGGATGTATATCCAAGGTTTAGCTCCAGGTTTGTTATTGCTTCTCTAATAAATAATATAGAACTCTCACCTCTCTGGGTTTGATGTATAATAATTTGAAATAAAGAAGAATTATATTCCTTAGTTGGATCTCCTTGTCTTGTTTTCAAGATTAAAGTAGAATGGATATAAAAGGGTTTATGATAAGAGCATGGATTAGTTTAAGACATGGAGAAGATAAGTGAAGAATAGTTTCTCCAATTATTGTTACTTAGTTTCCAATTAAATAGGTGTTCATAGGTTATGGCAAGGAATATCATGTTGTGATCTTTAATAAGATCAAGTAGTTGACCCTTGATTAATATGTTATTGTGTTGGTTTTAGTTCCATTTGATCTAACCCTTTAGATCAAATCATCTCTACCCAAAACAAGGTTTTAGCAAAGTCACATTGAGGTTTATAGCACTGGACTTGATGAGCTACTTCAATTCCACCAAGGTCAAGTGAAACTTCAGTTACTGTGACTTTTTTAAAGCGCGAAAATTCCCCAGATTTTCTATGCATGAATGCAATGCACACATCTGTTTCCTCTATTTTTGTAACCCCAAATACTGGGATATTACACTATCTCTCCTATTGGTATTGTTCGAGATGTGGAAGTTCTATGTGGTAAGATTAAATATTTTGCTGACTTTTTGGTACTTGGTTCTGCTGCTAGTAAGACTTGTCCTATCATTTTTGGTATACCTTTTCTAAATACTTGTGGAGCTATTATAGATTGCAAGAAAGAGAAAATTGTGACTAAATTTGCTGGTGAATCTTATGAGTTTAATTTCTCTTTGCCAAAGTTCCTTATGAAGCTGAATTGCCTAATGATGATTTTAGAGTTGAAACTTGCATCTATTGCTCTTGCTCCTAATAATCCTTTGCAGCAACATTTGGAGGATCATGAGAGTGAAGTCTTTAGGGAAGAAAGAAATGAGCTTGATGAAATTTTCCTTCGTCAACCCATTCTTAAACATGACTTACTGGTTGACGATCTAGGTACAACACCACCACCAAAGGAAGATCATGTTTTTGATCTAAATTACCTGATAATCTTAAGTATGCTTATATTGATGATAAGAAAACATATCCTATTATTATTAGTGCTAAGCTTTCAGATTTTGAGGAAGAAAGATTATTGGAAATAATGAAGAAACACCGAGGAGCTATTGGCTACACTCTTGATGACTTGAAGGGGATTTCTCCTTCTATTTGCCAACATGCCATCAACATGGAAGATGATGCAAATCCTGTTGTTGAACATCAGCGTCGTCTAATTCCTAAGATGAAGGATGTGGTAAGGAATGAGGTATTAAAACTTCTTGAAGCTGGTATTATATATCCTATTGCTGATAGTAGATGGGTTAGTCCTGTGCATTGTGTTCCTAAGAAAGGAGGAATAACTGTTGTACCTAATGATAATGATGAGCTCATCCCTCAAAGATTAGTTGTAGGGTATAGAATGTGCATTGATTTTCGAAAAGTTAATAAAGTTACTAAGAAAGATCATTACCATTTACCTTTTATTGATCAAATGCTAGAAAGATTATCTAAAAATACTCATTTGCTTTCTTGATGGTTATTAGGTTTTCACAAATTTTCTGACTAAAGTTCAAGAGAAACCACTTTCACTTGTCCCTATGGAACTTATGCTTATAGGCGTATGCCTTTGGTTTATGTAATGCTCCTGCTACTTTTCAAAGATGCATGTCTGCTATTTTTCATGGCTTTTGTGAAAAGATTGTAGAGGTATTCATGGATGATTTTTCTGTCTATGGGAATTCTTTTGATAATTGTTTGCGAAAACTTGATAAAGTTTTGCAGAGATGTGAAGAAACTAACGTTGTTCTTAATTGGGAGAAATGCCACTTTATGGTTAATGAAGGAATTGTATTGGGACATAAAATTTCTGAGAGAGGTATTGAAGTTGATAGAGCTAAAGTTGAAGCAATTGAGAAGATGCCCTATCCTAGGGATGTTAAAGGTATTTCAAAGCTTCTTACCAATCTTCTTCAAAAAGATGTACCTTTTGTTTTTGATGATGATTGCAAGGAAGCTTTTGAAACTCTAAAGAAAGCCTTAACAACTGCTCCCGTAGTTGAACCTCCATTGGATTTACCTTTTGAAATTATGTGTGATGCTAGTGATTTTGCTATTGGTCTGTTCTTGGACAGCGAGTAGATAAAAAATTGAATGTTATTCATTATGCTAGTAAAACTCTTGATGCTGCTCAAAGAAATTATGCTACAACTGAAAAAGAGTTATTAGCTGTAGTTTTTTCTTGTGACAAGTTTAGACCTTATATTGTTGATTCAAAAGTCACAATTTGTACTGATCATGCTGCAATTAGGTACCTTATGGAAAAGAAAGATGCTAAGCCAATGCTTATTAGATGGGTGCTTCTTTTGCAAGAATTTGATTTACATATTGTATATAGGAAAGGTGCTGATAATCCTGTTGCTGATAATTTGTCTAGATTGGAAAATATTGCTTATGATCCTGTTCCTGTTAATGATAGTTTTCCAAATGAACAATTGGCTGTAATAAAGGTGAGCTCGCGAGATAGTCCTTGGTATGCTGATTATGCTAACTTTATTGTTTCCAAGTACTTGCCTCCAACCTTTTCAGCTCAGCAAAGGGAAATTCTTTTATGACTTGAGGCATTATTTTTGGGATGACCCACACTTATATAAAGAAGGAGTGGATGGTGTTATGCGAAGATGTGTCCCCGAATATGAACAACGAGAGATATTGAGTAAGTGTCATGGTAGTGTTTATGGAGGACATCACACCGGAGATAGAACCACACAAAAGGTTCTACAGTCAGGTTTTATTGGCCAACTCTCTTTAAAGATGCAAGAAAGTTTATTTTATGTTGTGATGAATGTCAAATAGTTGGTAATATCTCTAGGCGCAATGAAATGCCTATGAGTTATACTCTTGTTATTGATCCATTTGATTGTTGGGGATTTGACTTCATGGGTCCTTTCCCTTCTTCAGAAGGTAACACTCATATACTTGTTGTTGTTGATTATGTTACTAAATGGGTGGAAGTCATACCCACAAAAAGTGCTGATGGTGAGACCTCTTTAAAAATGCTTTTAGATGTTATTTTTCCTAGGTTTGGAGTACCTAGATATCTTATGACTGATGGAGGTTCTCATTTTATTCATGGTGGTTTTAGAAAAACTCTTGCTAAATATGGTATTAATCATAGAATTGCTTCAGCTTATCATCCTCAAACTAGTGGGCAAGTAGAATTATCAAATAGAGAAATTAAATCTATCTTGCAAAAGACTGTTAATAAATCTAGGAAAAATTGGGCTAGTAAGTTGAAGGAAGCGTTGTGGGCTTATAGAACTGCTTATAAAAATCCTATGGGTATGTCTCCTTATAAAATGGTTTATGGAAAAGCTTGTCATTTACCTTTAGAGCTAGAGCACAAAGCTTATTGGGCTGTAAGAGAACTTAATAAAGATTTTAAACTTGCCGGTAAGAAAAGGTTGCTACAATTGAGTTCTTTAGATGAGTGGAGAAGTGAAGCTTATGAAAATGCTAAACTTTTTAAGGAGAAAGTTAAGAAATGGCATGATAGAAGAATTATTAAAAGAGAATTTAATGTTGGAGATAAAGTCCTATTGTATCGGTCTCGTCTCAGATTTTTTGCAGGGAAATTACTCTCAAAATGGGAAGGACCATATGTCATTGTGGAGGTGTATCGTTCAGGGGCAATAAAAATTGCTTCGCTGAAAGGTGATGCCACACAAGTGGTGAATGGACAAAGACTCAAACATTATATTTCTGGAGATTCTTATAATGAAGATGTTGATGTTATTCGAGTGGTGACTCCGGAAACTTTCATCAAAGATCAAATTGATAGTTCTGCAGAGTTCGACTTCGAATAGGTAACAGTTTTGGTAATAAAAAGTCCGCGTTTAACTTTCTGAACATTATTTTTGCTATTTTTAGAAAATATGAAAAATTACGAGATTGAATCGGAGTGGAGGAGACGCACGTCGTCCCCCATGGTGGCGGCCCCACCGGCCGCGCCGCCATATGGGAGCGGCTCCCGAGTCCACTCGGGTTCGATGCGGTACATTCCCTTTGTCGTGATTTTTTTTATATAATCCCCCAGATCCCCCGATGTCCGTATATCGTCTTCTCATCGTGTTTTGTTTCGAGTTGTTTTCTGCCAGATATTGTATTCAGATATAGAGCCACCATGGTCTCCAACAACAAGGGCAATGAGCCTTTGGAGGAACATATTCAAGACCCCGAGTTGAAAGAAGAAGTCGAGAGTGAAGATGAAGGAGAAGTGGAGGAAGACCCGCGTGTATACCCGCGCGCCACCGTCGCAAGCATCGGGGTGGTGGCAAATCCGTTCAACCTCAAGAGAAGCGCACAATGCACCGGAGGAAAAGTCCCGTTGATGGTGTAACTCACACGTTGGAACCCCAGAAGGTATGATGCGCCTGTAGCAAGTTTTCCCTCGAGAAAGAAACCAAGGTTTAATCGAACCGGGAGGAGCCAAGAAGCACGTTGAAGGTTGATGGTCGCGAAATGTGATGCGGCGCAACACCACGGATTCCGGCGCCAACTAGGAACCTGCACAACACAACCAAAGTACTTTGCCCCAACGAAACAGTGAGGTTGTCAATCTCACCGGCTTGCTGTAACAAAGGATTAAACGTATCGAGTGGAAGATGTTTGCAGAAAACAGTAAAACAAGTAGATTGTATGCTATGTAAAGAATAGGACCGGGGTCCACAGTTCACTAGAGGTGTCTCTCCCATAAGATAAAAGCATGTTGGGTGAACAAATTACAGTCGGGCAATTGACAAATAGAGAAAGGCATAACAATGCATATACATGACATGGTAAATATAGTGAGATTTAATCCGGGCATTACGACAAAGAACATAGACCGCCATCCAACTGCATCTATGCCTAAAAAGTCCACCTTCAGTTATCGAACCCCCTCCAGTATTAAGTTGCAAAGCAACAGACAATTGCATTAAGTATGGTGCGTAATGTAATCAACAACTACATCCTTAGACATAGCATCAATGTTTTATCCCTAGTGGCAACAGCACATCACAACCTTAGAACCTTCTGTCACGATCCCAGGTGTCAATGAAGGCATGAACCCACTATCGAGCATAAATACCCCCTCTTGGAGTTAAGAGCAAAAACTTGGCCAGAGCCTCTACTAATAACGGAGAGCATGCAAGATCATAAACAACACATAAACAATAGATTGATAATCACCATAATCATAGTACTCTCTATCCATCGGATCCGACAAACACAACATATAGTATTACATATAGATGATCTTGATCATGTTAGGCAGCTCACAAGATCCAACAATGAAGCACAACAAGGAGAAGACGACCATCTAGCTACTGCTATGGACCCATGGTCCAGGGGTGAACTACTCACTCATCACTCCGGAGGCGATCATGGCGATGAAGAGTCCTCCGGAGATGAATCCCTCTCCGGCAGGTGCGGAGGCGATCTCCGAATCCCCCGAGATGGGATTCGCGGCGGCGGCGTCTCTGTAAGGTTTTCCGTATCGTGGCTCTCGATGCTGGGGTTTCGCGACAGGCTTTAAGTAGGCGGAGGGTCAACGCGAGGGGGCCACGAGGGGCGGAGATAGGTCGGCGCGGCCGGGCCGGCGCGGCCTCCTCACCCCGCCTCGTGGCCCCACTCGTTAGGTCTTCGGTCTTGGAAGCTTCGTGCAAAAATAGGACCCTGGGCGAAAGTTTCGTCCAATTAGAATATTTCTTTACTAGGATTTCTGAAACCAAAAACAGCGAAAGCAACGGCTCTTCGGCATCTTGTTAATAGGTTAGTTCCGAAAATGCATAAATATGACATAATGTGCATAAAACATGTAGGTATCATCAATAAAGTAGCATGGAACATAAGAAATTATCGATACGTTGGAGACGTATCAGCATCCCCAAGCTTAGTTCTGCTCGTCCCGAGCAGGTAAAACGATAACAAAGATAATTTATGAAGTGACATGCCATCATAATCTTGATCATACTATTTGTAAACATATGTATGTATACGATCAAAGCAAAGGTAATGACATGAGTAAACAAGCTGAATCATATAGCAAAGACTTTTCATGAATAGTACCTCAAGACAAGCATCAATAAGTCTTGCATAAGAGTTAACTCGTAAAGCAATAAATCAAAGTAAAGGCGTTGAAGCAACACATAAGAAGATTAAGTTTCAGTGGTTGCTTTCAACTTATAACATGTATATCTCATGGATATTGTCAACATAAAGTAATATAACAAGTGCAATATGCAAGTATGTAGGAATCAATGCACAGTTCACACAAGTGTTTGCTTCTTAAGGTGGAAGGAGATAGGTAAGCCGACTCAACAATAAAAGTAAAAGAATGGTCCTTCAAGAGGAAAGCATCGATTTTTGTATTTGTGCTAGAGCTTTTATTTTGAAAACATGAAACAATTTTGTCAACGGTAGTAATAAAGCATATGAGTTATGAAAATTATATCTTACAAGTTGCAAGCCTCACGCATAGTATACTAATAGTGCCCGCACCTCGTCCTACTTAGCTTGGACTACCGGATCTTTGCATGCCATGTTTCAACCAAGTGTCACAAAGGGGTACCTCCATGCCGCCTGTACAAAGGTCCAAGGAGAATGCTCGCATTTCGGATTTCTCGCTTTTGATTATTCTCGACTTAGACATCCATACCGGGACAACATGGACAACAGATAATGGACTCCTCTTAAATGCATAAGCATGTAGCAAAGTTATTATTCTCATATGAGATTGAGGATATATGTCCAAAACTGAAACTTCCACCATGATTCATGGCTTTAGTTAGCGGCCAATGTTCTTCTCTAACAATTTTGCATGCTCCAACCACTAAAATGATAGACCTTCGACAAGACGGACATGCATAGCAACTCACATGATATTCAACAATAGTTGATGGCGTTCCCCAGAAACATGGTTATCGCACAACAGCAACTTAATAAAATATAAAGTGCATAAGTACATATTCAATACTACGATAGTTTTTAAGGCTATTTTGTCCCATGAGCTATATATTGCAAAGGCGAATGATGGAATTTTAAAGGTAGCACTCAAGCAATTTACTTTGGAATGGCGGGTAAATACCATGTAGTAGGTAGGTATGGTGGACACAAATGGCATAGTGGTTGGCTCAAGGATTTTGGATGCATGAGAAGTATTCCCTCTCGATACAAGGTTTAGGCTAGCAAGGTTATTTGAAGCAAACTCAAGGATGAACAAGTGCAGCAAAACTCACATAAAAGACATATTGTAAACATTATAAGACTCTACAGTCTTCCTTGTTGTTCAAAACTCAATACTAGATATTATCTAGACCTTAGAGAAACCAAATATGCAAATCAAATTTTAGCAAGCTCTATGTATTTCTTCATTAATGGGTGCAAAGCATATGATGCAAGAGCTTAAACATGAGCACAACAATTGCCAAGTATCACATTATCCAAGACATTTTAGAATTACTACATGTAGCATTTTCCAATTCCAACCATATAACAAATTAACGAAGAAGAAACTTCGCCTTGAACATTATGAGTAAAGCCTAAGGACACATGTGTCCATATGCAACAGCGGAGCGTGTCTCTCTCCCACAAAGTGAATGCTAGGATCCATCTTATTCAAACAAAAACAAAAACGAAAACAAACCGACGCTCCAAGTAAAGAACACAAGATGTGATGAATAAAAATATAGTTTCGGGGGAGGAACCTGATGATTTTGTCGATGAAGAAGGGGATGCCTTGGGCATCCCCAAGCTTAGAGCTTGAGTCTTCTTAAAATATGCAGGGATGAACCACGGGGCATCCCCAAGCTTAGAGCTTTCACTCCTCTTGATCTTAGTATATCATTCTCTCTCTTGACCCTTGAAAACTTCCTTCACACAAACTTCAAGCAAACTCATTAGAGGTTTAGTGCATCATTAATAATTCACTCATTCAGAGGTGACACAATCATTATTTTCACTTCTGGACATTGCATAATGCTACTGGACATTAATGGATCAAAGAAATAAATCCAACATAGCAAAAGAGGCAATGCGAAATAAAAGGCAGAATCTGTCAAAAACAGAACAGTCTGTAAAGACGAATTTATAAATGGCACCAGACTTGCTCAAATGGAAAAACTCAAAACTAATGAAAGTTGCGTACATATCTGAGGATCACGCTCGTAAATTGGCAGATTTTTCGAATTTTCTACAGGGAATTATGCCCAGATTCGTGACAGACAGCAATGCTGTTTCTGTGCAGCGATCCCAAATATAACATCAACTTTGACATAGAAACTTTACTTGGCACAAAAACATGATAAGGAGAGGTTGCTACAGTAGTAAACAACTTCAAGACTCAATAAAACAAAAAATTGCTGTAGGTAAAAACATGGGTTGTCTCCCATAGCGCTTTCTTTAACGCCTTTCAGCTAGGCGCAGAAAGTGCAAATCAAGTACATCGAGAGTAGAAGCATCAACATCATTACCTTGGGAGCTGGGAGTTTTCTCAACAATGCATTGTATCTGGTCTATATAAGCAACTCCTCTCTCATTGCTCCTAGGCTTACTATTCTCATCAAACAAATTTTCAGGAACAAGCCAAGCATAGTTATTTTCCAAAGCTTCATGCATCCCTAGTAGTTTACTAGGTATTGGCTTTTAATTTTCCTACCATCATTAACATTATTAGTATACTTAATTCTATCCATATCCATCTTTTCAAGTATTTGTTTAAAATTAGGAAAGAAACCAAGCCTCTTATGCTTAATAAAAACTTTTCTAGCTTCTTTAACTATATCCTCAAATTCTCTAACAAGGACTTTTAAAACAAAATTTCTCTTTTCCCCCATCTCCATATCCGAAAGTGTAAGAAACATATGTTGTATTATGGGATTGAGATTAACAAATCTAGTTTCTAACATGTGTATCAAACAGTAGAAGCACTTTCATAAGTAGGAGCAGTTTTTAATAATGGTATATCTTCAAAATCTTCATCCATACTAACATGGGTGAAAAATTCTTCTATATTATCTCTTCCAATGATACACCCTCGTCCTACTGGTATCTCTTCCAAAGTAAACTTAGGATTAAGCATGATGAAATAAGCAAAAGTAAACTAGGCAAACAAAGTAAAGACAAGTAACTAATTTTTTGTGTTTTTGATATAGAGAGCAAGACAGTAAATAAAGTAAAACTAGCAACTAATTTTTTTGTGTTTGTTTAGGTGCAGCAAACAAAGTAGTAAATAAAATTAAGCAAGACAAAAACAAAGTAAAGAGATTGAGAAGTGGAGACTCCCCTTGCAGCGTGTCTTGATCTCCGGCAGCGGCGGAAGAAGAGCTTGATGGCGTGTAACTCACACGTTCGTTGGGAACCCCAAGAGGAAGGTATGATGCGCAGTGCAAGTTTTCCCTCAGAAAGAAACCAAGGTTTAATCGAACAGGAGGAGCCAAGAAGCACGTTGAAGGTTGATGGTCGAAATGTGATGCGGCGCAACACCGGGGATTCCGGCGCCAACTAGGAACCTGCACAACACAACAAAGTACTTTGCCCCAACGAAACAGTGAGGTTGTCAATCTCACCGGCTTGCTGTAACAAAGGATTAAAGTATCGAGTGGAAGATGTTTTGAGAAAACAGTAAAACAAGTAGATTGTATGCTATGTAAAGAATAGGACCGGGGTCCACAGTTCACTAGAGGTGTCTCTCCCATAAGATAAAAGCATGTTGGGTGAACAAATTACAGTCAGACAATTGACAAATAGAGAAAGGCATAACAATGCATATACATGACATGGTAAATATAGTGAGATTTAATCCGGGCATTACGACAAAGAACATAGACCGCCATCCAACTGCATCTATGCCTAAAAAGTCCACCTTCGGGTTATCGTCCGAACCCCCTCAGTATTAAGTTGCAAAGCAACAGACAATTGCATTAAGTATGGTGCGTAATGTAATCAACAACTACATCCTTAGACATAGCATCAATGTTTTATCCCTAGTGGCAACAGCACATCACAACCTTAGAACCTTTCGCGATCCCAGTGTCAATGAAGGCATGAACCCACTATCGAGCATAAATACCCCCTCTTGGAGTTAAGAGCAAAAACTTGGCCAGACTAATAACGGAGAGCATGCAAGATCATAAACAACACATAAACAATAGATTGATAATCACCATAATCATAGTACTCTCTATCCATCGGATCCGACAAACACAACATATAGTATTACATATAGATGATCTTGATCATGTTAGGCAGCTCACAAAGATCCAACAATGAAGCACAACAAGGAGAAGACGACCATCTAGCTACTGCTATGGACCCATGGTCCAGGGGTGAACTACTCACTCATCACTCCGGAGCGATCATGGCGATGAAGAGTCCTCGGAGATGAAATCCCCCTCGGCCGGGTGCCGGAAGCGATCTCAATCCCCGAGATGGGATTCGCGGCGCGTCTCAGGGTTTCCGTATCGTGGCTCTCGGTCTGGGGGTTTCGCGACGGAAGCTTTAAGTGGCGGAGGGTCCGCGAGGGGCCACGAGGGCCCGGGGGATAGGTCGGCGCGGCCAGGGCCTGGGCGCGCCGGCCTCCCTCCTGGCCGCCTCGTGGCCCCACTTCGTTAGGTCTTCGGTCTTGGAAGCTTCGTGCAAAAATAGGACCAGGCGAAAGTTTCGTCAATTCGAGAATATTTCTTTACTAGGATTTCTGAAACCAAAAACAGCAGAAAACAGCAATGGCTCTTCGGCATCTTGTTAATAGGTTAGTTCCGGAAAATGCATAAATATGACATATAATGTGCATAAAACATGTAGGTATCATCAATAAAGTAGCATGGAACATAAGAAATTATCGATACGTTGGAGACGTATCACACGTCGCTTCCTAGCTCCAAGGACATCCCCTCCAGGCATCAATAACCCCTTCCACACTCTAATTCATAAGAGTCAAATTGAAAGGTTTCCTAAGGCAGAATTGCCTAGTAGCTGGGATATGGATCGTTCTAACAATGCGGGAAGGATGAAGGAGTGGGGAAACAACTCTAAGAGTTGGGACTCAAGTCTGACATACTTCTTAACCGCGTCGAGCACAACTCGGAGCTGATCCGCAACCTCACCTACGAGATTGATGAGCTAAAGGAGCTTGTTAAGAAGCTTATCAAGAATTCACCACCACCACCGAAGGAGTAATTCATCATTGGTATTGGCACCCCTTGGTTTGTTCCAAGCTTGGGGGGAGTGCCGCGGTATCACATCATCACTATCTTTTACCTTTTTACTATCAAGTAGTGTCATATCATGAGTAGGGAAGTTATCATATAAGATGGTTGCAGTGTGGAAGTATCTCTCTTTTAGTTGGTTATCTATGTATCCCTTGGTGTGAGTTATCGTTATGGAATATTAATGAGAAGTTTTATCATTTATGTTTTGCACACCTTATTTTAGTTTGCAATTTTGTTATATGATTGATCTTGTTGTTAGTATTGATATCACTTTGGGAGCATCAAGTAAATCTATTTGGTTTTGGCAAACTTAGCATTGGTCAATAGCAACAATACTTTGAGTTTAAGTAGAAAAGAGGGAAGTACATGTAGATATATTATTTCATTATCTTTCTTTCTTGTTAGCCAACGAGCTTAGTATTCTGAAGTTAAAATTGTTTATGCTCACAACGAAGATACATGATTGTTTCTATCACATGTATATTTATTTGTTTCCCTCAACTCTTACGCTTGCTAACCAACCTTGCTAGCCAAAGACCTGTATTGAGAGGAATGCTTCTCGTGCATCCAAAACCTTAAACCAAACCCATGCTATTTGTGTCCACCATAACTACCTATTATGTGGTATTTCGCCACTTCAAGTAAATATTTCATGTGCTACCTTTAAACAATTCAAAAGTTATTATCTCTTATTTGTGTCAATGTTTTATAGCTCATGAGGAAGTATGTGGTGTTTTATCTTTCAATCTTGTTGGGCAGACTTTCACCAATGGACTAGTGGCAACATCCGCTTATCAATAATTTTGCAAAAAAAGCTGGCAACAGGGTAGCCCCAATTAATAACTTTCATTAATAATTCTCTTCACATGTTTTGCCCTGATTTATCAGTAAGCAACTTAATTTTGCAATAGACACTCCTCCATGGTATGTGAAATGTTGGAAGGCACCGAGGATTTGGTTAGCCATGGCTTGTGAAAGCAAAAGGTTGGGAGGAGTGTCAACTATAAATAAAACTAAAGTACATGTGTAAACAAAGAGAAGAGGGATGATCTACCTGCTGGTAGAGATAACGTCCTTCATGGGAGCCGCTCTTTGAAAGTCTGTTTGACGAGGGGGTTAGAGTGCCCACTACCATTCGTTGACAACGACAAACACCTCTCAAAACTAAACTTTTATGCTCTCTATATGATTTCAAAACTTGAAAAGCTCTAGCACATGATTTAATCCCTGCTTCCCTCTGCGAAGGGCCTATCTTTTACTTTTATGTTGAGTCCGTAAACCCATTTCCCTCTATCTCAAGCAAGCAATTGAGTTGTTGTGATCCAACCATCTATATTGTGATCTATTTAATCATGTCTTTTATTCTTCCTTGTTTGGTACAAAATTCTATCTGAATGAATATGACTTTGAAGGTTATCAATGATTATGAGGAGATTGTTATGATTGAGCATGTAAGTTCTATCTGAATGAATATGACTTTGAAGGTTATCAACAATACTTTGAGGCTTAAGTAGAAAGATAAGTACAATCTGTTAATTGTTCTTTGACCAAGAACGAAGTTTGCCATCACCAATTATGATTTCCTATGCACCTTTATTTGTGATTTCTATTTACTTGTTTCAAGTTGAGTTATATGAGGAAGTTGTTTACTAGAATGTCTTGTGTGAATTAATAAATGTGATGCTTCTTGTCCGTATTTTATTTATCGACTCTTCACTCCATAAACATGTGGTCTTGTTCACGAGCTCAGTTTCGCTTGAGACAAGCGAGGTCTAAGCTTAGGGGTTGATCGTCCATTTTGCATCACTATTTTATATCATAATTTCTGTTAGTCATTGATATATTTCATATTTAGAGATGATACTTATGTTATTTCACCTATTTTGCATGTTTCATGATTATTGGAGAATTACTCACCGGAGTCGGAATCTGTGGAAAAAGCACCGTCGGGATACAATATTTCGAATCAACAATTGTGAGAAAATACACCAAACTCCTATTTTCCGGATGACGGAGCCAGCCAAAGGGGAGGCCGAGGAGGGCCGCCATGGGCCTCCCATAAGCCCGACACGACCACGGGGGCGCCGCCGCCACGTGGGGAGGGGGGCCACGACCCCTCGGCCATCGCCAGCGTACTTCATCTGCCGAAACCCTAAGGTGCGGGGGGAATCGAGGATAGTCATACCCGCATCCTCGGGCGGAAAACACAGAGAAAGGCTCTCCGGCAGGCAGAAATCTGCCGGGGAAATTCCCCTCCGGAGGGAAATCGTCGCCATCGTCACCGTCATCGAGCTGGACTTCATTGGGATCATCATCATCATCATCATCTCCACCATCTCACACCGCTGCACCTCGTCTCCGCTGTAACATCTAGGATTGAATCTTGATTATTTCATAGGGAAACTCTCGGTGTTGATTACTCCTTGTTATTGATGCTATTGAGTGAAACCGTTGAATCAAGGTTTATGTTCAGATTGTTATCCATCATCATATCACCTCTGATCATGTTTCATATGATGTCTTGTGAGTAGTTCGTTTAGTTCTTGAGGACATGGGTGAAGTCTAAATGTTAGTAGTGAACTATGTTGAGTAATATTTAATGGTTTGATATTTAAGTTGTGGTGTTATTCTTCTAGTGGTGTCATGTGAACGTCGACTACATGAAACTTCACCTTTATGGGCCTAGGGGAATGCATCTTGTATTCCTTTGCTAATTGTGGGGTTGCCGGAGTGACAGCAACCTGAACCCCCGTTGGTATATCGATGCATGAGGGATAGTAGGATCTCAGAGTTTAAGGTTGTGGTTAGATTTATCTTAATTACTTTCTTGTATTTGCGGATGCTTGCAAGGGGTTTAATCACAAGTATGTATTAGTCCTAGGAAGGGCGGTGCATTAGCATAGGTTCACCCACACAACACTTATCAAAACAATGAAGATTAATCAACTATATGAAGCGAAAGCACTAGACTAAATTCCCGTGTATCCTCAAGAACGTTTGGTTAACATAAGTAAACAAACTGGCTTGTCCTTTGTGCTAAAAAGGATTGGGCCACTTGCTGATTATTCTCGCATTTTACTTACTTGTATTTTATTTATCTGCTATATCAAAACCTCCTGAAAACATGTCTGTGAGCATTTAAAGTGAATCCTTCATCGAAACTGCTTATCAACACCTTCTGCTCCTCGTTGGGTTCGACACTCTTATTTATCGAAAGTACTACGATACACCCCCTATACTTGTGGGTCATCACGGATCATCAACCATTAACCTTTCACTTACATACTCTAGTATAGGCACCTCCCCTATGAGCATAGCCTCCTAGTGATGGCAATCTTCCCTCCTAGAAAATGCACAAGGCTTGGGTAGGACATTCATCTCTTTTTCACGTCATTTCACTTTCAACGGAGGCAGCCTCGGCATAACCTCTATGACGCTTGTTCAGAGGAACCAAACTAACGTACATAAATTTCCAGCTAAAGCCTTACTCATAATCAGGTATTGTGGGGGTACTCTAAAATTGGAATTGTATCGCATCCGAATCCAACCATCAGTTTTTGTCAAACTCACCTCGTCATTCACAAGTCATATTCACCTTCAAAACTTTCCGTAGAATGACTCATCATTCTAAGGTTTTCAAAGTCATTTGCTTCACAAGTTCCCATCTAGAGTAGTCAATTTTAGTTTTAGCACTAGCAACTAGTCATGAGGGGTGCTAACTAAGTTTAGCTCTCTAGGCTAAGTTTGAAGCTCTTGTAGTATTCTATCTCTAGATCAATATCAACTATAAGAAAAAGCCTTGGTAAACAAAGTAAAAGATTGCAAGATAAAAACTTGGGCTTGGACAAATCCTTAAACACAATAGTATTGCAAGAGTATCTTGCAAAGGTATAGCTTGTATTAGGGGAGCTTGTATTGGTAATAGCTTTCCTTGAGTGGTGTAGTGATCATATGAAACATAGCCATTATTTAACTCCTATTTTGAAAATAATTTAAATGATCTAGAAATGACTACATAGCCATTATTTGAATCTAGCCCATGATCATATGAAATAACCATTGCATATTTTTGCGTATGCAAATAGAGGATTTGAAATGTGAATTATGAGAGGTGGAATCACCTTAAAATTCATTATGGTTGATTTTTAATAATTGTTTGAATTTTGAAAAGGTACTGCCTTGTTATTTTTATTGCAAGTGTTCCATAATAATTCAAGGGTTGAGACCAGTGGGTTTGGATAGATAATTTCATCTACTTTCACCCAAAATTGGAATCACCCAAATTGGATTTGTAGATTTGTTTCTATTGAATTTTGAATCAAGCAACAGTACTGAATTTAGGATAAAAGATTTAAATCGAGTTTGAATTAAATGGGCGCGCGGGAAACGAAAACGGGCCGGCCCAGCTAAGCTCTAGCGCGCAACAGGCCGCCTGACAGGGGCTCCACATGTCAGTGGCTCATAGAACCCGAATCGGTATGCGCTAAAGAGGACCATAGGATTAGAAGCACGATCGATGGCCGAGGCTCGTCGTCGTCAACGACGGCCACAAACCTTTGCCGGGTGGTTCTTTGGGGCTTAAGGCGCCCGGCGAGGCAAGGCGGAGATCAGCGAGGCGAACGAGGGTCGTGGGAGAGGCTGAGGAAGTCAGGAGCGTCGCTTCCTTCTGGCCACTGCCACGGTGAGCTCCGGCCAAATTCCGGCGAACCAGAAAGAAATTGGGAAGGGCGAGTGTGCTACGGTGCTCAATGAAGAGAGGAGAGTGAGATGGTGTGAGGAGTTTGAGCCAGGGAGGTCTTTATTTATAGGCGCGTCGAGCGGAGCGGAGGTCACCGGCAGTCGATCATGTCGACGGTGCTACATCGGCGGAGAGGCGTGGGCGATGAGTCTGGACGGTTCGGCGTGGCCTGGTGGTCTTTGTGGACGTCATTGCGCAGCAGGAGGTGGACGGGAGGGCTCGGGTGACGTGGGTGTCTATCACGGGTCCGGCGGAGGTCGTCGACGATGCAGTCGGCTACAGGACGCTCTTGTCCAAATGGGCGTGTCTGGGAGGTTGTTGGAGCTGAGGTGGAGCTACGGGCAGAGTGCACCATCTCCCCTGCCGTGTCCCTTCGCTCATAAGCCCCAATGCAGTGTCTCCTCACCGCTCTTTTTGCCTATCACCATCAAGGAGCCCCTGGTCGCCATGGACGGCGTCCACCGTGCACCCCCGCTCTGTTGTTTTTAACTCGACCCAGCCTCAACACCGATCTCCTGCTCCTCACCCATCCCCTCACACTCTCTCTCCCTCTTGCTTTCGGGGAAACACTCCCGGACGCCGCCGTTGCTCTCTTCCCTCCCGGCCATGCTCAAGGCCGAGCCGAGCTCGCCGATCTGCATGCCGTCGTGCACGTCGTTGTCTTCGTTGCACTCTATCCCTTCTCTCTACTCTCTCTCTCTCTCTCTCTCTCTCTCTCTGTTCCTGCATGTATCTCTTCTCTCTCTGGCCCTCCTAACATGTCCGTTCTCCCTCGCAGTGAACCAGGGCGGCCGTCGCTGTCGAGGCCAGTGTGGGACGTCGCCGTGTTTTCCCTCGACCTGACCAGCGCCAGGAAGCCGTGAGCTCGTACGGCGCACAAACTGAGCCGCTCCAGATCATGGCTTCATCCTCGAAGCGCATCTGCACCATCCCAACATCGTCTTCATCACCGCCGAGCTAGTCTCCTCCGTGCATGTCGCCATCGATGGAGTTCCGTCCACACCGACGACCTGGAGCTCCACTCATATTAACGGGAAGCTTGGGCGAGCCGCGTCGAGCTCATATGCTTCCTCCACATATCCGCCCTCTCCTCCATCACCCTGTGACCCCGCGGTGAGCCTCCCGATATTCCTCGACGTCGTTGTGCTGCTCGTCTCCAACGAGGCCGTGTTGCTCTTTCTCCCCCCTCTCTCTATGTCTTTCCGTCCTCTCCATCTCTAGTTTCATCTAACCGCGACCCTTTCTTGCCCAGGAGCCACTAAAGGGCCACCAACGACCAGTTCTTCGTACAGTTCGTCCCGGTGTTGAGCTTGCATGCGATGCTCCTGGACGACCGAGGAAACCTCCTGCACGTGCGTGGCAACCAAGCCGACTACGTGCCTTCCCTGCAGCAACTTTGTCGCCCTCAGAACTTCCCCCGGTGAGCCCTGCTTCTCCTCCCTGCCCCACTCACGTCGCTAGGGCGCAGTCGCCGCCGGTTCCTGGTCGACGTAGACGGGGGCGTCCTCGAAGTGCTAGGCCGCGGACGAGCAAGCCCCCATATTGGGTCCCTATTTTTTTGTTTCTGCTAGGTCATGGAAAAGGAGTAGACCTGCCCAGGTAGGTGCTGCCCAGATCCCTTAGGTCACAGCCCGAAATGGTTTTATTTTGCAAATCTGATATATAAACCTGACAGATCTAAGTTTGGAATAAATCCACCATATATTCAGTGACGATCCAAATCTATCCATCTAAATTTTGTAGTGTTCCTAATGAAGTTTTAAACCATATAAAACAAGTTTAAAACCCAGATCAGTTTTAGAGCACTCACAATATTTCAAGCCTTGAAAACATGCAGTAGTAGTATTAAATCAATATAAAAGGTTTATATAACATTTTAGGATCAAACTAATTTTTGTAGTAAAACACTCAATAATGCACACATTTTGGAAGTGGAATGCATGCATGTCTATACTGTGGCTGCATGTGGGCCAGGGGCCAAAATTGGTCAAATTCTGACTTTGGCTAATTAATAAAAGAGTTTAAAAGGTTATTTTGGATTGAACCAAAATTTCAACAAACTTGTGCACCAATATATTCAACTTATCTAGAGACTAAATTTTAATAAGCTGCGGAGTTTATCTAAGGATTTTATCCTTGAAATGCACCCTATAAACAGTAAAATAATTGTTAAAAATCCTGCATAACAAAAAAATAGCGATCAAATCCAATTTTGTGCGAACCCTTGTTTGAATAGCTACCGAGTGATATGAAGAATGCTTGTTGAAGTTTGATAGTGATATGGGATGGTTTTAAACTAGGTAATTGATTTCTGGTTCTGAAAAATAGGTTTAAAAATAATCTGTATTTGATCTTGGCACAAAACCACCTCTGGTGATTTATCTGTGACATTACCTTTATGGGCATACCAAGTTTAGGCTCTGGTAATGATAATAGAGGTAGTGGCTAATTTATTAACTTTCCTTCTTTATTTGAACAAATAAAATGTTTTCTCTTAAATAAAAAGTGTTAGACTTTATTTGGAGGTCCTGTGAATCATTAGTGCCCTAGTTTAGTCTCTGATTTAGTAGTTTGCTGTTGAATGTTCTTTGTATGATTTGATGCTATGGCTAGGGTTTGATTGCCTTCTCTTTTGTTTTGTGAGATTAGAATGCGAGCACTCTAGGAGAAGAAGGAGAGAATCTTAGTGAGGATTTCGAAGAGGAAGGAAAAGCAGATGGTTCATGAAGATCTAGTCCAGGGACAAATAGCCAACCAAGGCAAGCCACCTCTTGATGCATGCTTATTCCTATTTGTCTTACTCTTGCATTACTAGAAATTTTATAAATTGCATGTATTTTATCTATTTATGTGAGTGGTTTTGCCACTCGAAGTTTTACTATTCAACCCTTACGGGTGCTGCCCCTCACTGATACCTACTGGAGAATCACGTTCGCGATATGGTGCTTAACACCTTATCCTCTCTTTGTCGCTTTTCAAATAAAGCTGACTATAGGTTGGGAGCCCTTTGAAAAAGATTTTTTATGAAAAGGGTTTCAAGAAAGGAAGTTTCTTTGAAAACCTTGGAACGGGGCAACCCTGTCCAAGTGTGAGTTTTTGAAAATAAAAAGTGTTCGCAAAGGAAGTTTTGCTAGAGGCAAGTTGAAATAACACTACAAGAAATGTGTTAACTAATGACCTTCTGACAATGACCACGAATATATTAGTCATAACTCTACGACCATTTTGCAGCAATTGGTCGTAGGCCGTATGGGAGGGTCCAAACCCTGATTTCCTACGACCTTTCTAGTTAGGAAGGTCATAATTGTTTGAGAGGAATTGGTCATGTTGAAAATGATATGGCCCATGACCTTAATTCTGGCCGCTGACGACCAATTTTGATGGTCATACGATCGGTAAGATTTTTAGTGCTGATGACTAGACTGACACTTCACCACTCTTGCCTACGTGTCAGTAGTTAGGTGTCATTTTCGCTTATGTGTCACTTACTGACAGGGGGACCCACTGGCAGGAAGAGCACCAATTTAACTAATCTGAGCCCACGTTGACTGGGCCAGGTCCTACCCAGCCTGTTGGGTTTATTGAGCCAGGCTGATTAGTTCGAATGGGCCTGTGGCCCAATCCAACACCAAATCGGGGCATGAACTGAGCCCGATTGGCCCAGTACCGAATGGAACTCTACATAATAGAGTTTGGCAAAAATACGCGTTGGTGGCGATCGAACACAGGACCTCGCTCTCCACCCGAGCCGATTCCAACCGCTGAGCTACGAAACGTATCTATTTTATTTTAGTTCCACTCTACTTTTATTACAATACTTGAATGTTTTATACATCTTTACAGCATTATTATGCTCCCGACACTAACCTATTAACAAGATGCCGAAGTGCCTCCTTTACCATGTTTGGTGCGAAATCCTAGTAAGGAAATATTCTCGGAATTGACCGAAATCAGAGGGGGCCTATTTTTACAAAGCTTCGGAAGACCGAAGGGGAGACGAAGTGGGGCCACGAGGTGGCAGGACACCGACGGCGCGGCCCTGGCCGGCCGCGGCCCTTGTTGGGCCCTCGTGACATTTGACCTACTTCCGCCTACAAATAGCCTTGTCGCGAGCCCTTGCGAGAGCCACGATAGGAAAACCTTTGGAGACGCCGTCGCGAATCCCATCTCGGATTCGGGAGATCGCCTCGGCACCCTGGAGGGGAATCATCACCGGAGGGGCTCTACATCATCATGCCCGCCTCCGGATTGATGCGCGAGTAGTTCATCCTTGGACTATGGGTCCATAGCAGTAGCTAGATGGTTGTCTTCTCCGCTATCATTTTTTAGATCTTGTGAGCTGCCTAACATGATCAAGATCATCTATTTCTAATGCTACATGTTGTGTTTGGCGGGATCCGATGAATATAGAATATTATGTTAAGTTGATTATCAATCTATCATATATGTGTTGTTTATGTTCTTGCATGCTCTCCGTTGCTAGTAGAGGCTCTGGCCAAGTTGATACTTGTAACTCCAAGAGGGGGTATTTATGCTCGATAGTGGGTTCATGCCTCCATTGAATCTGGGACAGTGTGAAAGTTCTAAGGTTGTGGATGTCTTGTTGCTACTAGGGATAAAACATCGATGCTTTGTCTAGGATATTTGTGTTGATTACATTACGCACCATACTTAATGCAATTATCTGTTGTTTACAACTTAATACGGAAGGGGTTCGGATGATAACTGGAAGGTGGATTATTTAAGGCATAGATGCATGCTGGATAGCAGTCTATGTACTTTGTCTTACCCTGATTAAATCACATAGTAATCATCATTGATATGTATTGAATCTTTATTTGTCAATTGCTTGTAATTTGACATGTTAGTTATCTTATTGGAGAGACACCTCTAGTGAGCTGTGGACCCGGTCCATTCTTTTACATCTGAATACATTCTACGTTTCTGGTCTTTGCAAACAAACACCATCTTCCACTGATACGTTTAATCATTTGTTTTCAACAGCTGGTGAGATTGACAACCTCAACTGTTACGTTGGGGCAAAGTACTTTGATTGTGTTGTGCAGGTTCCACGTTGGCGCCGGTTTCACTGGTGTTGCGCCACGCCACTCCTCCACCAACCTTCACGTGCTTCTTGGCTCCCTACTGGTTCAATAACCTTGGTTTCTTTCTGAGGGAAAACTTGCCGCTGTGCGCATCATACCTTCCTCTTGGGGTTCCCAACGGACGTGTACATCTACGCGCATCAAGGCACTTTTTCTGGCGCCGTTGTCGGGGAGATCAAAACGCGCTGCAAGGGGAGTCTCCACTTTCAATCTCTTTACTTTGTTTTGTCTTACTTTATTTTATTTACTACTTTGTTTGCTGCACTTAAAAAAAACACAAAAAAAATTAGTTGCTAGCTTTACTTTATTTACTATCTTGTTCTCTATATCGAAAACACACAAAAATTAGTTACTTATCTTTACTTTATTTACCTAGTTTACTTTATTACTACTAAAATGAGTAATCCTGAAGTTGAAGTTCGTTCTTTTAAGCAACAAGGTGGAGAAAGTTTTAAAGATGCTTGGTAAAGAATTAGTAATGCTCATCATAGGTGCATTAAGAAACACTCCACTACTATCCTTCTTAGGAACTTTTATGTTGGCTTATCTAGTTGGAATAGGTATGTCCTTGATACTCTTTCGGGAGGTAATTTCCTAGGTACTCCCGCTTTAGAAGCTAGTTGCATCATAGAGAGTCTAGTTGGAATACCACCTGTTAATGAAGTTAAAATTGAAATCTCTCTTGAGGATGTTATGAAAAAATTGGAAACCAGAAAAATTTTCCAAGTATTGAAACTAAATTGGAAAAGTTACTTGATAAAACTGATGAACTTGATAAATCCTTAGGAGGAATTAATGAAAGAATTAGTGTCCTAGGAACTTGTGTTGTCCATAATAATCAAACCAATAGGATTGATGAACTTGAAAAAGCTATGGGAACCTTGGGTTCAACTTTTTCTTCTCTTAAGTATAAGGAGAAAGCTTATGTGGGTAAAGAGCAAAATTCATGTATGCCTCTAAAGTGCCTAAACAAAAGAATTATTATAGGCCTAAAATTGATAAAACCCCTAGCATCACCATAGAAAAGTTAGATAATGGAGTATCTAAAGTACCCTCTGCAACAAGTTGTGTTTGTAAGAAAAATAATTATGTTGATGCTCCTTCTCTTGATGTTACTTGATTTGCACTTTCTGCGCCTAGCTGAAAGGCGTTAAAGAAAAACACTTCTTGGGAGATAACCCATGTTTTTATTTTATTCTGTATTGTTGAGTCTTGGAAGTTGTTTACTACTGTAGCAACCTCTCCTTATCATGTTTTTGTGCCAAGTAAAGTTTCTATGTTAAAGTTGATGCTATATTTGGGATCGCTGCTTGAGAACAGCATTGCTGTGTATCACGAATTCTCGCAGAAGTCTGTAAAAAAATCGAAAATCTGAAAATTTACGAGCGTGATCGTCAGATATGTACGCAACTTTAATTAGTTTTGAGTTTTTCCATTTGAGCAAGTTAAGTGCCCCTGCCAGATTCATCGTTGGGACTGTTCTGTTTTGGCATTCTATCTTTTATTTCGCATTGCCGCTTTTCTTTATGTTGAATGAGTTTCTTTGTTCCATTAACTTTCAGAAGCTTTGTGCAATGTCCAGAAGTGTTAAGAATGATTGTGTCACCTCTGAATGTGTTAATTTTTGGTTATGCACTAACCCTCTAATGAGTTTGCTTGAAGTTTGTGTGAAGGAAGTTTTCAAGGGTCAAGAGAAGAGGATGATATACTATGATCAAGAAGAGTGAAAGGTCTAAGCTTGGGGATGCCGGGTTCATCCCTGCATATTTTAAGAAGACTCAAGCATCTAAGCTTGGGGATGCCCAAGGCATCCCTTTCTTCATCGACAACATTATCAGGTCACTTCTAGTGAAACTATATTTTTATTCCGTCACATCCTATGTTCTTTACTTGGAGCGTCGGTTTGCTTTTAGTTTTGTTTGTTTTGAATAAAGTTGGATCCCACCATTCCTTATATTGGAGATATTACGCTCCGCTTTTTCATATGGAACACTTGTGTTCTTAATTGTGCTTTAATGTTCATGGCGAAGGCTGAAATTGCTTCGTTAAATTGCTATTTGGTTGGAATCGGAAAATGCTGCATATGGTTTGGAAATTTGGCAATTGTTTGAGCTCTCATAGATCATGTTTAAGCTCTTGCATCATGTAGTTTAATCTATTAATGAAGAACTACCGTAGAGCTTGTTTAATTTGGTTTGCATGATTGGTCTCTCTAAGTCTAGATATTTTCGGGTAAAGTGTTTGAACAACAAGGAAGACAGTGTAGAGCCTTATAATGCTTGCAATATGTTCTTGTGTGAGTTTTGCTATACCTGTTCATACTTGTGTTTGCTTCAAACAACCTTGCTAGCCCAAACCTTGTACTGAGAGGAAATGCTTCTCGTGCATCCAAACACCTTGAGCCAAAACCCATGCCATTTGTGTCCACCATATTGATGACCCACAAGTATAGGGGGTGTATCGTAGTATCTTCGACAAGTAAGAATGTCGATCCCAACGAGGAGCAGAAGGTGTTGACAGCAGTTTCGATGAAGGATTCATTGTAAATGCTCACAAACAAGTATTCAAGGGGTTTTGATGTAATAGATGAATAAAGTACGAGTAAGTAAAATGCGAGAGAAATAATTGCAGCGAGTGGCCCAATCCTTTTTAGCACAAAGGACAAGCCGGTTTGTTTACTTATAATGACCAAATGTTCTTGAGGACACACGGGGATTTTAGTCTAGTGCTTTCATGTAGCTAAATAATCTTCATTGTTTTGATAAGTGTTGTGTGGGTGAACCTATGCTAATGCACCGCCCTTCCTAGGACTAATACATACTTGTGATTATACCCCTTGCAAGCATCCGCAACTACAAGAAAGTAATTAAGATAAATCTAACCACAGCCTTAAACTCTGAGATCATGCGATCCCTCTTGCATCGATATACTAACGGGGGCTCAGGTTTCTGTCACTCCGGCAACCCCGCAATTAGCAACCGAATACAAGATGCACTCCCCTAGGCCCATAAATGGTGAAGTGTCGTGTAGTCGACGTTCACACGACACCACTAGAAGAATGACACCACAACTTAAGTATCATAACATTGAATATTACTCAACCATAATTCACTACTAACATTTAGACTTCACCCATGTCCTCAAGAACTAAACGAACTACTCACGAGACATCATATGGAATACAATCAGAGGTGATATGACGATGAATAACAATCTGAACATAAACCTTGGTTCAATGGTTTCACTCAATAGCATCAATAACAAGTAGAAAGTAACACCGGGAGAGTTTCCCCTATCAAACAATCAAGATCCAACCCAAATCGTTACAGCGGTGACGTGGTGCAGCGGTGGAGATGGCGGTGTAGATGGTGGAGATGATGATGATGATGATGATGGAGATGATGTCCAGCTCGATGACGATGGCGATGGCGTCGATTTCCCCCTTCGGGAGGGAATTTCCCCGGCGGATTCCTGCCCGCCGGAGAGCTCTTTTCTCTCTGGTGTTCTCCGCCCCGCAGAGGCGGCTGTAACTCTTCGTGAGGCACCCCCTGTGGCTTAGGTTTTCGGGACGAAGGCATACGCGAAGAAAAGAAGGCGAGAGGGGCTGTGGGGCCCCCACACACCATGGTGGCGCGACCAAGCCATGGGCCGCGCCGCCATGTTGTCTGAGCCCACCTTGGGTCCAATGGCTCCCCCTCGGCTTTCTTAAGTCATACGGAAAAATAGGAATTTACGTGTAATTTCCTTCCAGATTGATCTTCCAAAATATTGCGTTCTGATGGTGCTTTTTCCAGCAGAATCCTCCGGTGCTTGATCCTTCAATAATGATGAAACATGCAAAATAGATGAAATAACATAAGTATTGTGTCCCAATATGAAATATATCAATGAATAACAACAAATTATGATATAAAATAGTGATGCAAATTGGACGTATCACATATCTACCTACTATGTGGTATTTTTCTGCCATTCCAAAGTAAATTACTTGAGTGCTACCTTTAAAATTTCATTCCTCTACCTTTACAATATATAGCTCATGGGACAAATAGCTTAAAAACTATTGTGGTGATGAATATGTAGTTATGTGTCCTAATTCTTATAAGTTGCTTGTTGAGCGGTAACCATGTTTCTGGGGACGCCATCAACTTTACCTTTGTTGGATATCATGTGAGATGCTATGCATGTTCGTCTTGTCTGTAGTAAGTGCGATTTCATGATCAAATGGTTTGAGTATGCATATGTTAGAGAAGAACATTGGGCCGCTAACTAAAGCCATGCATCATGGTGGAAGTTTCAGTTTGGACATACAACCTCAATCTCTTATGAGAATATTAACTGTTGTTGAATGCTTAAGCATTAAAGAGGAGTCCATTATCTGTTGTCTATGTTGTCCCGGTATGGATGTATAAGTTGAGAATAATCAAAAGCGAGAAATCCAATGCGTGCTTTCTCCTTAGACACTTGTACAGGCGGCATAGAGGTACCCCTTTGTGACACTTGGTTGAAACATATGTTATGCGATGATAATCCGTGTTTCGGAGCTAAGTAGGACAAGGTGCGAGCACTATTAGTACTCTATGCATGAGACATGCAACTTGTAGGAAGTATTATGCATAGCACATATGAATTATTACTACCGTTGACAAAATTGTTTCTATGTTTTCAAAACAAAGCTCTAGCACAAAAATAGTAATCCATGCTTCCCTCTGCGAAGGGCCATTCTTTTACTTTATTGTTGAGTCAGTTTACCCACTTCTTTCTATCTTAGAAGCAAACACTTGTGTTAACTGTGTGCATTGATTCTTACATGTTTACTTATTGCACTGTTATATTACTCTATGTTGACAAATATCCATGAGATATACATGTTACAAGTTGAAAGCGATTGCTGAAACTTAATCATCCTTTGTGTTGCTTCAATGCATTCTACTTTGAATTTATTGCTTATGAGTTAGCTCTTATGCAAGTCTTATTGATACTTGTTTGAAAGTACTATTCATGAAAAGTTTTGCTATATGATTCATTTGTTTAGTCATTATCTTTGTTAGCAATCTTTTGTTTAGATCACTCCATTCATCTCATATGCTTTACAATAATGTTGATCAAGATTATGTTGGTAGCATGTCACTTGAGAAATTATTTGTGTTATCGTTTACCTACTCGAGGGCGAGTAGGAACTAAGCTTGGGGATGCTTGATACGTCTCAAACGTATCTATAATTTCTTATGTTCCATGCTACTTTTATTACAATACTTGAATGTTTTATACATACTTTACAGCATTATTATACATTTTCAGGCACTAACCTATTAACAAGATGCTGAAGTGCCAGTTGCTGTTTTTCTGCTGTTTTGGTTTCAGAAATCCTAGTAAGGAAATATTCTCGGAATTGGACGAAATCAACGCCCAGGGGCCTATTTTTACACGAAGCTTCCAGAAGACCGAAAGGGAGACGAAGTGGGGCCACGAGGTGGCCAGACACCAGGGCGGCGCGGCCTGGCCCCTGGCCGCGCTGTTATCACCAGAATTTGACCAAGTCAGAGGTGGGCCGCGATCAAGATGGATTTGAAGATATATTCGTGGAGATACATTGTGAACCGGCCTCGTGTATCAAATTTGGGCTAGTTAGCCCGTGTATCTTTATATAGTAGGTTACGTAGAGGTTAGATTTTATCTCGTGCACGGTTTAGTGCACGCCCACATTAGAAAGTCCCCTGGACTATAAATATGTACCTAGGGTTTATGGAATAAACAACAACCAACGTTCAACACAAACCAATCTCGCCGCATCGCCAACTCCTTCGTCTCGAGGTTTCCTCCGGTAAGCATCATGCTGCCTAGATCGCATCTCGCGATCTAGGCAGCACAAGCCTGCCTAGTTGTTCATCGTTGCTCGTGCGAAGCGTTTTTGATGGCGAGCAACGTAGTTATCGTAGACGCGTTAGGGTTAGCATCGTTCTTAGCATCATATGCTCGCGCAACCCTTGCGCGTCTAGCCGTCCTTGTGCCTCATCATGGGTGCGGGGGCGGCACCGCTGATCTTTATTTAGTAGATCTGATCCGTTATGGTCGATCCTTGATTCATCAAGGATTAGTTTAATATCTGCAATAGTTAGGCCTTACAAAGGGTTGGAGGATCCGGCGGCATGCAGGGTGTAGTTTGCTGCCCCTAGACAGGACGTTAGAGGATCAACCTAGTGTTGGTTTTAGGCCTTGTCTAGGGCTGGCTTACGTTTACCGTGCGTGAGCGCGAGGCCCAATCGTGAGTAGGATGATCCGATTATGCGGTGAAAACCCTAGATCGTCGTGGATCTCATACGCTTTATATTGATCAAGCAGGACCACCATATATTCGGCCACCTTGGGCGATCATGGGTGAATCGGCTCTGAGCCGATTCACGGGACAACTGAGAGCCGATCGAGGCTCGCATTTAACGTGTACGTGTGTGCCCTGCAGCTAAGCGAGGCATCATCCACACCTTCTGACCAGGTATAGGTCGGTGGCCGCCCTTGCGACCCAGCATCGGCGCGCGCCCGGGGAGGCTTTGGGCCGTCGCTCGAGGGGCAGGGCCAGCCGCAGCCCTAGTCATTCCCGGCTCTCGTGTTGGCCGGTCGCTGCCCGCCGGTGGGTTTCGACGCCAACACATTCAGCACGCCCGGTGGGACACATCTTCAACGACTCATCTTCAGCGACAACCACCTCGCCATCCACATCAGAGATGGCGGAAGAAACTCCGGTCACGTACGAGGAGCTCACTGGCGAGCCCACGAAGAAGCATAACAAGGCCAAGGCGGTCATCGGAACCGAACTCATCGGCTCCTATGGGAAGACCCGTTCACACGGCATCGAGCTCGACGGAGGCACACGCCCTTTGCAGCGGCGATGTACGATCGACCTCGGCCACTCCATAAGGGAACCGGGTTCTCGTTCGATGCCAATATGGCAGGGTTCGTGATTCGCCATGGCGCGGACAAAGCGGAGAGCAGCCACGCTCGTGGCGGAGAGAATGAGGGAGCGGTCCGCGAGACCGGCCCCAAGACGACAATAAACGGTACCTGGCCGAGGGAGGAGGTGAGAAGCATACGGTATCCACGCTCATTATCCGTGCATCTCCTCAGCAAATACGATCAGCCATACGACCGACGCCACCGCTACGGCGGAGGGCGTCAAAGAGATCATCGGTCGATGCGCGGACGGGGGTATCGTCGGAACAACGACGGGTATGAACGGCGCGCCAGGGGAGGTCAGAAGAGCAATACAACATGGACGAGCACTGGAACTGTCCCTTCTTCAAACACTGCTGGGATTCAGGAATGAGCCGATTGCCAACAATCGGCAAGCGCCCAAGATGCACACAACAAGGGGAAGGACGAACCGAGTTGCAGTGTTCAAGCGTCTAGGACCTCTCCCACCTCGAGCAAACGGACTGAGTCGTCTCAAGAAGAAGACTTCGAGGAGTCGGGTAGAGAAGAAGATAGGTACCGCCAACCAAGGCGGTGCCCTGATGGACCCAGCCAGTCTCGGGAGCGCCGGGTGCAGCGGCCGCGAAGTTTGGAAGAGGCCGAGGCACGGTACTTCTACATGTTGAGGATATCACGGCCCGATCCCGCGAAAATCCAACGAATGGTGGAGACAAGGGCGCGCCCACCAAAGAAAGTGTGGCGCCTCAAACAGCTGAAGCCGATGCACAGGCATCAACTGATGCCGATGCAGACGCATCGGTAGACACAGACGTGGCCCAGGAAGGGACAACATATGAACAGCGCCATCGAGAATCGTACCAGGACAAGTAGGCGCGTCACCCTGATCGAGAAGGACGAAGATGAAGGCCCAGCAAGAGATCAGGAGTTTACCAATGTTGAGTGGACCCGGGGGGCAAAACCCGAGTCCTGCAAGGGGGCAAAGCAGCCAGGACCAGCAAAGGGATTCGACTTCGACTTGAGCAAAACGGAGCAAATTTTTGATTGGCTCCTGAAGGAAAAACAGCTGAAGTTACCCGACGGCCACAGGATCCCCACGTTACAAGAAATTACCGGCCAACCATACTGCAAATGGCATGACACGTTCACCCATGCCACCAACGACTGCGAAGCCTTGCGCGGACAGATTCAGGTGGCAATAGAACAAGGCCGGTTACTCTTCGACCAGTTCGCCAGGAAAGTTGACACGCAGCCGGCTCCGGAGGTCAACATGGTCAATCTCAGCAACTGCTTAAATCGCGAGCGAGATGGCTCATCCGATGTCAATGGAGCAAGGCTCGAAGATCGCCATCACGAGGATGAGCCCGAGAGCAGTCGCTCCCGCGAGAAAGGCGAAAAGGAGGCCGATCCACACGATCGGCCCAAAATGATGGCAAGCGTTGACCTAGAAGGCGATGGAAAGCTGGGGTATGGGTTTACATCGGCTGACGGGCCAGAAGAGATTAAGAAAGTCAAGAAAGAGATCAAGAAGTTGTTGGACGCCGGGTTCATCAGGCCATGCAAGCACGCTGAAAGGATTACCAATGTAATACCTGTGGAGAAAAAGGATGGCCGGTGGCGCGTTTCCATAGATTTCCGAAATCTCAACATTCTGTGAATAGTCGGATTGACCACTGCAAGGTGAGACGATTCCAGCGATCGGCTACGATTACTCGCACCACCCTTGTGTACTGATGTGCTATTTCGCATGGGTGAGTGGCGAGAAAATCTTGAATTGGCTGGAAAGCCGATATCTTCAATCACGTGAAGGATTCGGCTCGGGGGGCATATACAAGGTACAAAGCCACAAAGGATGTACCCAGGGGAGCCGATTCGTGAATCGATCGGCTAATAAAAAAAAAAATCGCATTTGGGGGCCTCTTAGTGCGAGGGGGAGGTTGACTGCATCGGCTATTTGGATAAAAGTTTTTCTGCTACATTGATGAAAGCTGAAGAAGCTCGGGGGGCAGTTCTCGTTGATGGTCCTCTGCTTTTGAAAAGCCGATTTGGCTAGAATCGGTTGGTGCTGCACCTGTTACAGGATGAGGCTCTATGAAGATTTCTCCAACTGTTTGGTGACTCAGGTCTTCTCCGCGAGGGCCTCTGGCGTCGTTTGCAAGCCTTCAGGTGTAACGCTGCTGGCGAATTCAAGGATTGCAGCCATACCCAATCAGGCTAGGATCAAGAGAGCAACCGACGGTCATCCGGCTAGATTGGACTCATTTCCACCAGAGGTTGCCCCATTAGTCTGAAGGTTCTCTGCTGTTGACGGTCGGGTTGGTCGGGATCGGTTGACGCTGCACCGCAGCTGAGAGGTGGATAGTGGCCCGATACTACCGGTTCACTTTCATGCTCACTTTGGTCAAAGGCTCGGGGGGCAGCTGACCGTGGAGGTTTCTTTGCCCTGGAGGATCCTTTGCTATCAAAAGCCGATTTATTTTTGGAATCGGCTCGCGCTGGTGTCACTAAAGTATATCAGTTCCCACATCAATTGGGAGACAAGCCTGGAGCTCCGTTGGGGGCACTTGCTCGAGATCAAATTATCAGCCTGCGCAAAGCCGATGCGCAGCTATCGGCTCTAGTACGAGCACTCAAAGGTGCCTCATTACCGGTTTGGCAATGCTGAAGACGTTGGCATCCCAAAACAGCCTATTGTTCCTTAAGTCAGGGGTGATCGCCTAAAGTAGTGGCTGACAATGGGAGAAGGGAGATCGGCTCATTAAAAATTGATTGAGTTGTCAATCGGCTAATTTGGCATAAAAAAGAATTAGTGAAATCAAGTTGGGGAATTTTCCATTGATAACTAGATTTCTTACAAGGAAGGAACCGATTGCTTAAGAAGAGAAGAACAAAAGGAGGGGCCACTACTACTAGGCCTACACTAGTAGATCCTAATCTACGGGCCGTCACTGCCTTCATCATCATCCCCGGAGTTCCCATCGGCGCTGCTGCCGACGGGCTCCTCGTCGCTGCGCCCGAAGCCCTTTGCGGGGGCTTCATCCTCTTCTTCGTCATCGCTGTCGTCGTCGTCCCACCACATGCGGAGGCGCTTCGCTGGTGGGTAGCCCTCGAGGGAGTCGTCGTCGTCTTCTTCCTCCTCTTCCTCCTCGTCGGAGGAGAAGCCCCTTCACAGGGGAAGAGGTCGTCGTCACTTGTTGCTTCCAGCTCTCCGTCAAGAAGGAACCGAAGGTCTTCTTCCCCATCGGTGAGGGGTTCGTCGTCTTCCGACTCTTTGGAGAAGTCCCAGTCCCGCGCGTCCCAATATTCTGGGGCGCGGGCCTCGTAGATGGCCATCAGATCGACCTCCTGCTCGAGCTCGCTGGAGGAGGAGGACTGGAGGGACCCAGAGGAAGCAGTGGAAGAGGAAGAATCCATGGGGACTAATGAGGGTTTTTGGGTTTGACGATGGCTACTGTGGAGCAAGGGGGTGAAGAAAGGAATTTTGGGGAGTGGCCAAATGAAAAGGGGCGAAGCAATTTAATGCCTAAGCAGTTTCCGAGGTGGTGCCAGAACCGTCAAATCGCGCAGAGAAGGCGAGGAGGCAAGACGTCATCATGAAGAATATCGACGACGGTTCTGCCATGACATGACCCGACGGAAAAAGCATAATGATTTTGGAAATGTCATTTCCAAAACCAGGGGGCATGTGTTATCACCAGAATTTGACCAAGTCGAGAGGTGGGCCGCGATCAAGATGGATTTGAAGATATATTCGTGGAGATACATTGTGAACCGGCCTCGTGTATCAAATTTGGGCTAGTTAGCCCGTGTATCTTTATATAGTAGGTTACGTAGAGGTTAGATTTTATCTCGTGCACGGTTTAGTGCACGCCCACATTAGAAAGTCCCCTGGACTATAAATATGTACCTAGGGTTTATGGAATAAACAACAACCAACGTTCAACACAAACCAATCTCGGCGCATCGCCAACTCCTTCGTCTCGAGGGTTCCTCCGGTAAGCATCATGCTGCCTAGATCGCATCTCGCGATCTAGGCAGCACAGCTGCCTAGTTGTTCATGCGTTGCTCGTACTGAAGCGTTTTTGATGGCGAGCAACGTAGTTATCGTAGACGCGTTAGGGTTAGCATCGTTCTTAGCATCATATGCTCGCGTAGTGCAACCCTTGCGCGTCTAGCCGTCCTTGTGCCTCATCATGGGTGCGGGGGCACCCCGCTTGATCTTTATTTAGTAGATCTGATCCGTTATGGTCGATCCTTGATTCATCAAGGATTAGTTTAATATCTGCAATAGTTAGGCCTTACAAGGGTTGGAGGATCCAGCGGCAGGCGGGGTGTGGTTTGCTGCCCCTAGACAGGACGTTCAGAGGATCAACCTAGTGTTGGTTTTAGGCCTTGTCTAGGGCTGGCTTACGTTTACCGTGCGTGAGCGCGAGGCCCAATCGTGAGTAGGATGATCCGATTATGCGGTGAAAACCCTAGATCGTCGTGGATCTCATACGCTTTATATTGATCAAGCGGGACCACCATATATTCGGCCACCTTGGACGAATCATGGGTGAATCGGCTCCCCGAGCCGATTCACGGGACAACGAGCCGATCGAGGCTCGCATTTGCGTGTACGTGTGTGCCCTGCAGGAAACTAAGCGAGGCATCATCCACACCTTCGACCAGGTATAGGTCGGTGGCACGCCCTTGCGACCCAGCATCGGCGCGCGACCAGGGAGGCTTTGCGGGCCGTCGCTACGAGGGGCAGGGCCAGCCGCAGCCCTAGTCATTCCGGCTCTACCGTGTTGGCCGGTCGCTGCCCGCCGGTGGGTTTACGCGCCAACACGCGCGGCGTTGTGGGCCCCTCGTGACGCCCTTGACCTACCCTTCCGCCTACAAATAGCCTTCGTCGCGAAACCCCTGTACCGAGAGCCACGATACGGAAAATCTTCCCGAGACGCCGCCGTCGTGAATCCCATCTCGGGATTCGGAGATCGCCTCCGGCACCCTGCCGGAGAGGGAATCATCACCGGAGGGGCTCTACATCATCATGCCCGCCTCCGGATTGATGCGTGAGTAGTTCATCCTTGGACTATGGGTCCATAGCAGTAGCTAGATGGTTGTCTTCTCCGCTTGTGCTATCATTGTTTAGATCTTGTGAGCTGCCTAACATGATCAAGATCATCTATTTGTAATGCTACATGTTGTGTTTGGCGGGATCCGATGAATATAGAATATTATGTTAAGTTGATTATCAATCTATCATATATGTGTTGTTTATGTTCTTTCATGCTCTCCGTTGCTAGTAGAGGCTCTGGCCAAGTTGATACTTGTAACTCCAAGAGGGTATTTATGCTCGATAGTGGGTTCATGCCTCCATTGAATCTGGGACAGTGAGAAAGTTCTAAGGTTGTGGATGTGCTGTTGCTACTAGGGATAAAACATCGATGCTTTGTCTAAGGATATTTGTGTTGATTACATTACGCACCATACTTAATGCAATTATCTGTTGTTTACAACAATAGGAAGGGTTCGGATGATAACCTGAAGGTGGATTATTTAGGCATAGATGCATGCTGGATAGCAGTCTATGTACTTTGTCGTAATGCCTGATTAAATCACATAGTAATCATCATTGATATGTATTGAATCTTTATTTGTCAATTGCCCATGTAATTTGTTCACCCAGCATGTTAGTTATCTTATTGGAGAGACACCTCTAGTGAGCTGTGGACCCAGTCCATTCTTTTACATCTGAATACATTCTCTTGTTTCTGTTCTTTGCAAATAAACACCATCTTCCAATCGATATGTTTAATCCTTTGTTTTTAGCAAAAGTGGTGAGATTGACAACCTCACTATTACGTTGGGGCAAAGTACTTTTATTGTGTTGTGCAGGTTCCACGTTGCACCGGTTTCACTCAGTGTTGCGCCGCACTACACTCCTCCACCAACAACCTTCACGTGCTTCTTGGCTCCCTAGTTCGATAACCTTGGTTTCTTTCTGAGGGAAAACTTGCCGTTGTGCGCATCATACCTTCCTCTTGGGGTTCCCAACGGACGTGTACATCTACGCGCATCACTGAGCTACGAAACTTTTTTGATTTTATTTTAGATACCACTCTACATAATAACTAAATCCTCCAATAACTGTGTCCTAGTTAACAGACAGGTACGCTCCCGACACTTGCAGAAAATCAATCCTCGTTAACTGTGTCCTCGTTGACCATGTCTGGTGCGACCGGCGGAAGAGGGGGCGGTGGTGACCGGCGGGAGAGGGGGCGGTGGTGACCGGCGGGAGTGGGAGAGGGGGCGGTGGTGACCGGCGGTGCAACCCTGTCTGGTGCTGTGGTTGTTGCCGCTGCGCGGTGGCGACCGGCCGGGGCGGGCGGAGGCGACCAGCCGGTGGGCGGAGGCGACCGGAAGCAACTGCAGCGGCGTGGATCCGACGGCAGAAGGGCCATCTCGTTTTGACAGGGTAAGCTCTGGGTACTGGATTATGGTTGCTAGTTGCGAGGATTTAGTGCTAGTTTCGAATCAGAGAAGCAGAGAAAATGGTGCAGTTGTGTAGCAGGATCTAGTTCTGGATTTTGGTTTGATTTAGTTCTGCATGCTGCTACTCTTGTTAGCTCATTGCTAATAGCTCATGCTAATTAAATGTAGAGGTATGCTGTGAGAAAATGGTGCTTTTGTGTAGCAGGATATTGTCTTTGTATTGCTAGGTTTGGTAGAAAACTTTTTTTGTATTCTTAGTGGTTTACTGCTAGCTTTGTATCAAGTTATCCAATATGCTAAGCTGTTACATTGTTTTCATTTGGCAGATGGCCGATAGAACATGGATTACTAAAGGAGTGCGAAGGCTTTCCGATGAACACCTCAAGGGAGTGGAAGAGTTCATGCTACATGTTCGCACAGTTTTTGCCGAGGGTGTTCACATCTTTTGCCCATGCAAGCACTGTATGAACAGAAAACAACTACCTCAAGGAAGAGTTGAAGATCATTTGCTCCTTAATGGGATGGCCAGCACATATGATAGATGGATCCATCATGGAGAACCTTTACATGTTGTACCTGAACATGCTGAACCTGAACATGCTGAACCTGAACATGCTGAACCTGAACATGCTGAACCTGATGCACAAGGACACCATGGTGATGATGCTAGCTTTGATTTTATGGAAGATGTTCTGCAAGATGGTTTGGAGAAAGAGGATGGGTTTGAAGATGATAGAATTCCTGACCTGTTGAGGGATCTGTACATGTCTGAAGACCTTGAGGATGGACAGAGGTCATTGTTTGCCGATGTGATAGAAGAGGCGAAGCGAGCAGCTGTTGAAGGGGGTAAATTTTCAAGATTTACCTTCACTGTGAAGTTACTCCACGTCAAGTCTTTCTATCGGATCAGCAATGCTGCATTCAATGCAATACTCCATATTTTGAACTTGCAGTTCCCTAATAGCTCGGTTCCCAGGTCTTATGATGATGCATTGAGCATAATCCGCAAACTGGGTCTGGGTTATGTTTCGATCCATGTCTGCCCGAATAAATGTGTCTTGTTTCGGAAGGACTATGCCAAGCTTGACAATTGCCCTAAATGCAATGCCTCGAGGTGGATAGATGCAGATGGGAAGAAGCGGATACCGGCGAAGGTTTTGAGGCACTTTCCATTGATTCCAAGGTTGAAAAGGATGTTCATTTCAGAGAAAGGATCGGAGGAGGTGCAGTGGCACAAGATCAAGCGCCAACCTGTGGATAATGAGCTCAGCCATCCAGCTAATGGAGATGCATGGAAGGACTTCGACGATACATATAAAGACTTTGCCGCTGATGCAAGGAACATAAGGCTCGGGATTGCCACGGATGGTTTTAACCCATTTGGAAACATGAGTAACTCCTACAGTATGTGGCCAGTTTTTGTGGTGCCCTACAACCTTCCTCCGTGGGCATGTATGGACCAGTCAAACTTTATGATGACGTTGCTGATTCCAGGTCCAGAGTCTCCAGGAAAAGACTTCGACGTCTTTATGGAGCCCCTCGTAGAAGAACTGCAGCAGCTCTGGATGGGTGTACGTACCTACGATGCCCTGAGTCGCGATAAATTTGATCTCCGTGCTGCAATCATATGGTGTATTCATGATTTCCCGGCACTGCACACTTTGTGCGGGAGGATCACAGCAGGCTATCAGGCGTGTGTGCGGTGCGACAAAGAGCCTTGCTCGAAAAGAATAAGGAACAAGATTTGCTTCATCGGCCATCGCCGCTTTCTTTCTCGAAACCATCGGTGGCGAAAAAGCAAAGATTTCAATGGTGAGGCTGAAACCCGCGAGAAGCCGTCGGAATTCACTAAAGAAGAGCTGCAACAGCAACTTGACAAGGTCAAGGATGTGAGACCTGGAAAGCTTCAAAAGAAAAGAAAGCGGGAGGAAGGCCAATGCTGGAGCCGGAGGTCGTGTTTGTGGGACTTGCCATACTGGTCAGAGCTGAAGTTGAGGAATAATCTCGATGTAATGCACATCGAGAAAAACATCTGCGACAACCTGCTTGGGACATTTCTGAACATAGAAGGGAAGACAAAGGATACACTTAATTCAAGGCTAGATTTGGAAGACATGGGCATAAGAAAAGAGTTGCATCTACGGCCTGTTGAAGATGGAGAATCATTTGAAATGCCCGAAGCATGGTATACGATGAGTAAACAAGAGAAGCTTGCATTCTGTGAATTTATAAGGGCTGTGAGGTTTCCAGACGGGTACGCGGCTAACCTATCCAAGTGTGTTTCTGCTGATGGATGCAAGCTTCAAGGGCTGAAAACACACGACTGCCATATCTTGCTTCAAAGAATATTACCGGCAGGCCTCCGAGGAATTATGCATCAGGACATATATGAAGCAGTTGCTGAACTAGGAAACTTCTTTAGAGAGCTGTGCTGCAAAACCTTGAAGCGAGATGTTCTGGAAAGACTTGAAATGGAAATCCCAGTTATCCTTTGCAAGCTTGAGAAGATCTTCCCGCCATCATTCTTCGATGTGATGGTCCATTTGGCTGTGCATCTACCAAAAGAAGCATTGCTTAGAGGCCCTGTACAGTATGGTTGGATGTTCCCAATTGAGAGAAGGTTGCTTACATGTAAGCGCTATGTGCGGAACACGGCTAGACCTGAAGGATCAATTGCGGAAGCATATGTTGTTGATGAGTGTCTGACATTTTGCTCAAGGTACTTCGACGATATGGAAACGAGATTTAACCGGCCGGGCAGAAATATAGAGCGGGATGATTCTCATGTTGGTGATGTCTCGGTGTTCAAGCATGGTGTCAACTTCATTGGAGCGTCAGAATACTTGGAGGCTGGTGCTGAATATGACAAGATGGTTTGGTATGTGCTCCGAAGTTGCCCGGAGGTTCAACCATACATCACGTATGTACCTCTTCATCATCTGTCAACTAAATGCTTATTTGTGAAAGTTTCAAATTTCTTGTGAACCCATATTAGAGATATCTGTTATGAAAGAATTAGCATGCCATGCTCCACAGATAATAATGACAATAATGTAAATGAAGTAAATGCTTATTTGTGAAAGTAGATGCTATCTGCAATTTTCATCTCTTAACATGTAATGCATATACAACATTCTGGTTTCAGACTATTATTTTGATGCTAAATTTTGTTGCCATTGCAGGCTGTGCAAGGAAGAGTTGCAGCAGCAAGGTGGTAATATAAATGTTGATAAATGGCTTGCGAATGGATTTGCTAAATGGTTTCAGGCTCATGTGAGATCTTTAGCCTTGGTCCAGTTACCACTTGATTTTCTATATGTGCTTTTCACCCTGGGTTATTTGTGCAGATTGGAAATTTGCAAGATATCAGTGCTGATCTGTATGCTTTGGCGTGCCAACCGGACAAGAGAGTGAGGGTGTATTCAGCTTGTATTGTTGACGGCGTCCGGTACCACACTGTTGACCGGGAGAAAAATAGGAAGATGCAAAATAGTGGGATTGTTTCCGAGGGAAAACATGACAATGAGTACATTGATTTCTACGGTCAGCTCAAAGGCATCATCAAGTTGCAGTACAACTCCAGTGAAGGCGTCCACCGTTTGGTGGTCTTATTTCGGTGTGACTGGTTTGATCTAGGTGGCAAGAAGAAGACCGGAGTGCGGGATGATGGGCACTTCAAAAGCATTAACACAGGCAGATGCTGGTACAAGAATGATCCATTTATTCTAACAACACAAGCAACCAAAGTGTTTTATGTGCCAGACACAGCTTTGCGTGGAAAATGGCAAGTTGTGCAAAAATTTCAGCATAGGCATCTCTGGAGTGTGGCTGAAAATGAACTTGAAAAGGGAGTCGGTGGTACTGGACTTAGCTACCAAGATGACAACTCAACGGAAGTTCCGCTGCAAACTAAAGAATCACATGTGCAAAGCATATTGCGAAGGGACCGGGAATGTGTATTAGTTGATGCTGTAGTTGTAGAAAAAATTAAGAAGAGGAGGAAGGAGGTAGTGGTTGAGCAGGACGTCGAGGATGAGGAACAAAATCAGCCCGACCAGACAATGTACCAGTATTGCGAGGATGATGAAGGTAACAAGACTGGGCATCGGGTTCCTGTTTTTGGTATCGACGATGATGAGTAATGGATGGATGTCTGCAGCTACAACTTGCCTGTACTGGGATTTTCTCCTTGAATGCTTGTACTGGGATATTCTTCATGAATGATTGATGATGTTGTTGTCTTAACATTGCTTGTACTGAATGATTCATGAGTTATGGTGTTTGGTTGTACTGAATGATTCATGAGTTATGGTGTTTGGTTGTACTGAATGATTCATGAATGATGGTGTTTAAATTCAGGATCTGCAAAGTTTGTTGTTGTTTAAATTCAGTATTTGCAAGTTCTGCTTTGTTGTCTTAACAGTTGTTGTTTAAATTCAGTATTTGCAAGTTCATGAGTTGCTTCTGCTGTTGCTTGTTTAAACAGAACTTCTGTTGTTTTTTGTTTAGGAACTTGCAAACCCAAATCTGGGGCAGAAAGCCTGAAGTTCGACGTTACCAAATATGCTGTAGAAGTGATCTTGTTAGATAGGTATTCCTTGCACTTTTATAAGATATAATCTGCTGGGTTGTTTAAATTCGGAATTTGCAAGACCATAACTTGAATTTCATATGCATCACGTACAGACCAAAAGCATAACTTGAATTTGCAAGACCATAACTTGAATTTCATATACATCACCTACAGACCTACAAAGCCATAACTTGCATGTCCAGGAGACCATAACTCACATTTCATACCACCAAATAACCATAACACACATTTCATACCACCAAAAGCAACCATACATAGTACCAAAAGCAACCATAGATGGTGCTCCAAAGTGACCAAAAGCAAGAGCTATACAGCCCATAAGATCCAGCCTAGCTCATTACATCTTGCGAGACTCTCGCCGGATCTATGATAAAGTATCATGTTGTGTACCTAAAAATGGTTTTTACGAAAAATCACGAGCAAGCAATGATGGAGCTGTAGTTCAGATTTGACCCGCTTCCTGCTGAATCGACGGGATTTTGTATTTTTCGCGAGGGGCGCCCGGAAGCTTCTGCGACGGAAACACCCGGTGATTTGTCTATAAAGTGTGCCTTCCTACCCATGAAAAATGGTTTGGTCCAAATTTGGAGCAAATACTTGGTAGCTGCTTCACGAAAAAAGCACTTCTCGGCAATCGGAAAATGGAAAATGGATTTTCCGTGCAAAGAAAATGAAAACCTCCAAAGGCAACATTGCTTGGCATGCCAAGATGCACATGTGTGCATAATTTGGGAACATAATAACAAACTATGCCGTGCAACCAGCCAAAACATTGGCCATTTGCCTTGGAAGCCACGAATCTTCGTACATGGTAGGTCATTTCTGTGAACATTTTCCTACAAATTTGGAATTATTCCAAATTTGTTATTTTTCCTAGATGCTATGTCACATAAAATGACGATTGGCGGAGGTTTCACGCTGTTTCGATTTTTTTTGAAATATTGGGGCCCGATTCAACATGCGGTCAAAACCGCGGCCAAGCCCGGTGTTACCTCGGGGTTACATCTTGCGAGACTCTCGCCGGATCTATGATAAAGTATCATGTTGTGTACCTAAAAATGATTTTTACAAAAAATCACGAGCAAGCAATGATGGAGCTGTAGTTCAGATTTGACCCGCTTCCTGCTGAATCGACGGGATTTTGTATTTTTCGCGAGGGGCGCCCGGAAGCTTCTGCGACGGAAACACCCGGTGATTTGTCTATAAAGTGTGCCTTCCTACCCATGAAAAATGGTTTGGTCCAAATTTGGAGCAAATACTTGGTAGCTGCTTCACGAAAAAAGCACTTCTCGGCAATCGGAAAATGGAAAATGGATTTTCCGTGCAAAGAAAATGAAAACCTCCAAAGGCAACATTGCTTGGCATGCCAAGATGCACATGTGTGCATAATTTGGGAACATAATAACAAACTATGCCGTGCAACCAGCCAAAACATTGGCCATTTGCCTTGGAAGCCACGAATCTTCGTACATGGTAGGTCATTTCTATGAACATTTTCCTACAAATTTGGAATTATTCAAAATTTGTTATTTTTCCTAGATGCTATGTCACATAAAATGACGATTGGCGGAGGTTTCACGCTGTTTCGATTTTTTTTGAAATATTGGGGCCCGATTCAACATGCGGTCAAAACCGCGGCCAAGCCCGGTGTTACCTCGGGGTTACATCTTGCGAGACTCTCGCCGGATCTATGATAAAGTATCATGTTGTGTACCTAAAAATGATTTTTACAAAAAATCACGAGCAAGCAATGATGGAGCTGTAGTTCAGATTTGACCCGCTTCCTGCTGAATCGACGGGATTTTGTATTTTTCGCGAGGGGCGCCCGGAAGCTTCTGCGACGGAAACACCCGGTGATTTGTCTATAAAGTGTGCCTTCCTACCCATGAAAAATGGTTTGGTCCAAATTTGGAGCAAATACTTGGTAGCTGCTTCACGAAAAAAGCACTTCTCGGCAATCGGAAAATGGAAAATGGATTTTCCGTGCAAAGAAAATGAAAACCTCCAAAGGCAACATTGCTTGGCATGCCAAGATGCACATGTGTGCATAATTTGGGAACATAATAACAAACTATGCCGTGCAACCAGCCAAAACATTGGCCATTTGCCTTGGAAGCCACGAATCTTCGTACATGGTAGGTCATTTCTGTGAACATTTTCCTACAAATTTGGAATTATTCCAAATTTGTTATTTTTCCTAGATGCTATGTCACATAAAATGACGATTGGCGGAGGTTTCACGCTGTTTCGATTTTTTTTGAAATATTGGGGCCCGATTCAACATTTGAGGGGAAAGGTCCCGAAGGACCCGAAGGCATTAAATTTCAGCGGTGGCTACACATTTTACAAAGAGGACCTCTAGGAGATATGAAATTACAGACAAGCCCTCAACTTTTACAACCAAGACCCTCAAAAAACAGACAGAAAAGCAATCGGGTCCCTTGCCACCATCGTCGCGTCGAATCCTCCAGTTGCGGCCAGCAGCCATCGCCGGGGACGAAACCACTTGGGATGCAACCACCGAAGAGCGCCGCACTTCTGGAGATGAAGGGCCTCCATTTTGGCACGCCGGCCAGGAGGTTGTTGATGAGTTGACGCCAGCAAACGATCCGAAGATCAGCTGGAAACGCCAGAGCTCGGAGCAGCCGCCATTCGGCCATAGGAGTCGGCGGCAGGACGGCCAGAGGTCGTCGATGAGGTGCCGCCGATGATGAGCTCCAAATGATAGAAGCAGCCGATCTTCCCCATCGTGTAGACCTTCCAGCAGCTGCCGTCCACCCTTCCTCCTCCATCTCCTTGATGGCAAGAAGAAGAGGCTAGAGCCACAGATGTGAGAAGATCCACCCGAAACATAGAAGCGAGCTTATTGAGAGGAGAGCCTCGGCCAGATTCGATCCCTCCCTTCATCCACCACGGACGCCGGAGAAGGAATCGAATCCACCTTGTCCCAGCGCTGCTCGCCGGCGCCAGGAGGAAGCTCAGAAGCGGAAGAACTCCGATTCTCCACATGGGTAAAACCAACCTAGATCTAAGCCTATAACTAAAACTACTCTGTACAACCCGCACCGCGCATCCACCTCGTCGCCGACCGGCATCGCCGTCGGAGAAGAGAGAGGAGCGGGCCGGGGCCGCCCTACATGCGACTCTCAACTGGGCGGAGGGAACGAGAGAGAGGGAGAGGAGAGGAGAGTAATCAATTGTTCACCGTCACATGGGGCCCGATTCAACAGGCGGTCAAAACCGCGGCCAAGCCCGGTGTTACCTCGGGGTTACATCTTGCGAGACTCTCGCCGGATCTATGATAAAGTATCATGTTGTGTACCTAAAAATGATTTTTACAAAAAATCACGAGCAAGCAATGATGGAGCTGTAGTTCAGATTTGACCCGCTTCCTGCTGAATCGACGGGATTTTGTATTTTTCGCGAGGGGCGCCCGGAAGCTTCTGCGACGGAAACACCCGGTGATTTGTCTATAAAGTGTGCCTTCCTACCCATGAAAAATGGTTTGGTCCAAATTTGGAGCAAATACTTGGTAGCTGCTTCACGAAAAAAGCACTTCTCGGCAATCGGAAAATGGAAAATGGATTTTCCGTGCAAAGAAAATGAAAACCTCCAAAGGCAACATTGCTTGGCATGCCAAGATGCACATTTGTGCATAATTTGGGAACATAATAACAAACTATGCCGTGCAACCAGCCAAAACATTGGCCATTTGCCTTGGAAGCCACGAATCTTCGTACATGGTAGGTCATTTCTGTGAACATTTTCCTACAAATTTGGAATTATTCCAAATTTGTTATTTTTCCTAGATGCTATGTCACATAAAATGACGATTGGCGGAGGTTTCACGCTGTTTCGATTTTTTTTGAAATATTGGGGCCCGATTCAACATGCGGTCAAAACCGCGGCCAAGCCCGGTGTTACCTCGGGGTTACATCTTGCGAGACTCTCGCCGGATCTATGATAAAGTATCATGTTGTGTACCTAAAAATGATTTTTACAAAAAATCACGAGCAAGCAATGATGGAGCTGTAGTTCAGATTTGACCCGCTTCCTGCTGAATCGACGGGATTTTGTATTTTTCGCGAGGGGCGCCCGGAAGCTTCTGCGACGGAAACACCCGGTGATTTGTCTATAAAGTGTGCCTTCCTACCCATGAAAAATGGTTTGGTCCAAATTTGGAGCAAATACTTGGTAGCTGCTTCACGAAAAAAGCACTTCTCGGCAATCGGAAAATGGAAAATGGATTTTCCGTGCAAAGAAAATGAAAACCTCCAAAGGCAACATTGCTTGGCATGCCAAGATGCACATGTGTGCATAATTTGGGAACATAATAACAAACTATGCCGTGCAACCAACCAAAACATTGGCCATTTGCCTTGGAAGCCACCAATCTTCGTACATGGTAGGTCATTTCTGTGAACATTTTCCTACAAATTTGGAATTATTCCAAATTTGTTATTTTTCCTAGATGCTATGTCACATAAAATGACGATTGGCGGAGGTTTCACGCTGTTTCGATTTTTTTTGAAATATTGGGGCCCGATTCAACATGCGGTCAAAACCGCGGCCAAGCCCGGTGTTACCTCGGGGTTACATCTTGCGAGACTCTCGCCGGATCTATGATAAAGTATCATGTTGTGTACCTAAAAATGATTTTTACAAAAAATCACGAGCAAGCAATGATGGAGCTGTAGTTCAGATTTGACCCGCTTCCTGCTGAATCGACGGGATTTTGTATTTTTCGCGAGGGGCGCCCGGAAGCTTCTGCGACGGAAACACCCGGTGATTTGTCTATAAAGTGTGCCTTCCTACCCATGAAAAATGGTTTGGTCCAAATTTGGAGCAAATACTTGGTAGCTGCTTCACGAAAAAAGCACTTCTCGGCAATCGGAAAATGGAAAATGGATTTTCCGTGCAAAGAAAATGAAAACCTCCAAAGGCAACATTGCTTGGCATGCCAAGATGCACATTTGTGCATAATTTGGGAACATAATAACAAACTATGCCGTGCAACCAGCCAAAACATTGGCCATTTGCCTTGGAAGCCACGAATCTTCGTACATGGTAGGTCATTTCTGTGAACATTTTCCTACAAATTTGGAATTATTCCAAATTTGTTATTTTTCCTAGATGCTATGTCACATAAAATGACGATTGGCGGAGGTTTCACGCTGTTTCGATTTTTTTTGAAATATTGGGGCCCGATTCAACATGCGGTCAAAACCGCGGCCAAGCCCGGTGTTACCTCGGGGTTACATCTTGCGAGACTCTCGCCGGATCTATGATAAAGTATCATGTTGTGTACCTAAAAATGATTTTTACAAAAAATCACGAGCAAGCAATGATGGAGCTGTAGTTCAGATTTGACCCGCTTCCTGCTGAATCGACGGGATTTTGTATTTTTCGCGAGGGGCGCCCGGAAGCTTCTGCGACGGAAACACCCGGTGATTTGTCTATAAAGTGTGCCTTCCTACCCATGAAAAATGGTTTGGTCCAAATTTGGAGCAAATACTTGGTAGCTGCTTCACGAAAAAAGCACTTCTCGGCAATCGGAAAATGGAAAATGGATTTTCCGTGCAAAGAAAATGAAAACCTCCAAAGGCAACATTGCTTGGCATGCCAAGATGCACATGTGTGCATAATTTGGGAACATAATAACAAACTATGCCGTGCAACCAGCCAAAACATTGGCCATTTGCCTTGGAAGCCACGAATCTTCGTACATGGTAGGTCATTTCTGTGAACATTTTCCTACAAATTTGGAATTATTCCAAATTTGTTATTTTTCCTAGATGCTATGTCACATAAAATGACGATTGGCGGAGGTTTCACGCTGTTTCGATTTTTTTTGAAATATTGGGGCCCGATTCAACATGCGGTCAAAACCGCGGCCAAGCCCGGTGTTACCTCGGGGTTACATCTTGCGAGACTCTCGCCGGATCTATGATAAAGTATCATGTTGTGTACCTAAAAATGATTTTTACAAAAAATCACGAGCAAGCAATGATGGAGCTGTAGTTCAGATTTGACCCGCTTCCTGCTGAATCGACGGGATTTTGTATTTTTCGCGAGGGGCGCCCGGAAGCTTCTGCGACGGAAACACCCGGTGATTTGTCTATAAAGTGTGCCTTCCTACCCATGAAAAATGGTTTGGTCCAAATTTGGAGCAAATACTTGGTAGCTGCTTCACGAAAAAAGCACTTCTCGGCAATCGGAAAATGGAAAATGGATTTTCCGTGCAAAGAAAATGAAAACCTCCAAAGGCAACATTGCTTGGCATGCCAAGATGCACATGTGTGCATAATTTGGGAACATAATAACAAACTATGCCGTGCAACCAGCCAAAACATTGGCCATTTGCCTTGGAAGCCACGAATCTTCGTACATGGTAGGTCATTTCTGTGAACATTTTCCTACAAATTTGGAATTATTCCAAATTTGTTATTTTTCCTAGATGCTATGTCACATAAAATGACGATTGGCGGAGGTTTCACGCTGTTTCGATTTTTTTTGAAATATTGGGGCCCGATTCAACATGCGGTCAAAACCGCGGCCAAGCCCGGTGTTACCTCGGGGTTACATCTTGCGAGACTCTCGCCGGATCTATGATAAAGTATCATGTTGTGTACCTAAAAATGATTTTTACAAAAAATCACGAGCAAGCAATGATGGAGCTGTAGTTCAGATTTGACCCGCTTCCTGCTGAATCGACGGGATTTTGTATTTTTCGCGAGGGGCGCCCGGAAGCTTCTGCGACGGAAACACCCGGTGATTTGTCTATAAAGTGTGCCTTCCTGAAAGGATCGTATGCCGCACCTAGAGGGGGGGGGTGAATAGGTGCTAACCAATTTTTAGTTCTTTTTCAATTTAGGCTTGACACAAATAGGTAAATTCTCTAGATATGCAACTAAGTGAATTTACCTATATGACAAGGTTATCAACTAAGCAAGGTATAGCTACGCAATATAGGAGATAGAGTGGGATAGAGGTAACCGAGAGTGTAGCACGCGTTGACACGGAGATGATTCCCGTAGTTCCCTTCCTTTGCAAGAAGGTACGTCTACGTTTGGAGGAGTGTGGTTGCTACGCAAGCCAAACCAACAGCCACGAAGGCTTCACTCGGATCTCCTGTGAGCAACGCCACGAAGGCCTAGCCCACTTCCACTAAGGGATTTCCTCGAGGCGGAAACCGGGCCTTTACAAAGTTCTTGGGGCACACATCCACAACCAAATTGGAGGCTCCCAAATCTGTAACAACACAACAAATCAACAAGCATACATCAACAACAACAACTAGGGATCCAAAGAGGAACACTAGCAAGGGGGCCCTCAAGCATAAGAGGGGGAAATGAAAAACGCTTCGGTGAGGATGTAGATCGGGGTCTTCTCCGTCGATTCTCCAAAGCTCAAGGGATTTGGGTGGTTGAGGAAGGAGATCCGATGGAATTGATGTTCTTGGTGGCTCAACAATGGTGTATGACTTTTTAGGAGGGGAATGAGCAACCCTAGCTCAATGAAGAAGAAGCTCTTAAGTAGTGGCTGCCGAAGCAGCCGTTGGAGCCGTTGGAGAAGGGTGGCCGGTAGTACCGGCCAGGTCGGGCCGGTACTACCGGACTAAGGCGCGCGCGCGAGGCCAACCGGGGGCGGCCACGTGGCCAGGAGGGCGCGGTCCGGAGGGGGAGGCCGGAGCCTCCGGCCCGGGGTACCGGCCGTGGTACCGCCGGGAGCTCCAACCTCCCTGGATGTTTACTGAGGCGCGCCCCCCTTCCCCGGTACCATGGGCGGTACCATGGCCGGAGCCTCCGGCCGTGGCCAGGCCGGCGGTACCGCCCAGGCACCCTTCTTCTTTTCTTTGTTTTCTTCTTTCTCTTCTCCTTCTCTTTTCTTTCTTTCTTCTTCTCTTTCTTTCTTTCTTCTTCTTCTCTTTCTTTTCTCTTCCAATATCTTGTATACTCTTCACTCTTTAAACATCTAGAGAATATAATAACCTACAAATCTTATAAACCGAAATGTTCATATATTATCATTGTCATCAACACCAAAACACATATAAAATGAGATATGATCTTTCAATCTCCCCCTTTTTGGTTTCTTGATGACAATATAAGATTTGCAAAAGATGAGAGTATTTGAGCATAGAAAATATAAGATATGCATAAAAAGGCTCCCCCTAGACATGTGCATCTAATAGAATTAACATATGAATGATAGGCACATAATCTAGGATCAAACTACTCAAGAAAATATGAATCACCAACAAGTGCAACGATGCTTAGTAAGCAGATAAATTCATCACTTGAAGAGAGAAGAGACAACCATATGAGAGTAAAGACTAGTGTTGAGTTTAGAGATCATACCACATGAAGTTCACTTAGTCTTTACCATAGATAGATAGATAGATAATGTCTCATACATAAATAGATAGCCCCTATGTCTCACACACATAGATAAGGTGCATAAAACATGATAAGTAGTTCTCAACAATAGATAGCCATAAGTCACAAGCATAAAAAGTCAAAGAAAACGCAAGCTTGTGACTTCCCATGCAAATCCCGAACCTAATAGAACTCTTCTCCCCCTTTGGCATCAAGACGCCAAAAAGGTTGAAGAGCGATGCTACCGTCCCTAGCCATCAAGGAAGTCCGCGGCAACATCGGAGTCGACATCATAGGAGGGACCATCCTCACCATCAGACCACTGGCTATGAGCAGAAATCCACTGAGGCTTCGGAAGAATAGTCTCTTCAGATCCTGGAGGAGAGACTTCCACACCAAGCTTCGCCATGATGCTCTTCTGACGGCGTCGAGCTTTCTTCTCTGCCACATAGGCGTCATACATGCGCTCCTGAATATCCAGCTGCAGGCAGAAGGTCTTCTTTACCTTGATCTTGAGTTTGGTGTACCAAGAGGGCTCGAGCATGGGATCATATGCGGAGTGAGCCGGAGGCCCCCCAAGGGCCATATGAGGAGCAAAACCATCAAGGAGTCTAATGCCAGCAAACCGGCGATCAGTGCGAGGATCTGCAGGACCTGCTGAAGGAGGTGCTGAGGCAGAAGGTGCTGCTGAGGCAGAAGGAGCTGCTGGGGCTGAGGTAGAAGCTATGAGCTCATGATCTTTGATAAGAAGGTTCTTGCGTTTATGAACAGTGAGAGTAGAAAATGGTTCCAGAATGGCACCATCAAACTTCTGACGCCACACCTCAGAAATAAGCTTCATGATGAAAGGACCAAAGGCAGGAGACCTCTTCTCAACCATACGCAAGAAAATCTGGTTCCACAGGCAATCCATGACATCCATCTTCACACCCTTGCCCTTTCGGAGATGAGTTTGAAGCATCAAGTCAATGACAAAAGAGTGGATCTCATCAACATTACCCACTTTGACGGCAACAGTCTCACGGTAGATGCGAAGCATAATATCATAGACGGGTTGGAGACCGGAAGTGAATCCAAGCTTGCATCGACCGGGCATATAGAGCGGCTCAAGAACATCTTTGGTGCTTGCATTAGACTGCTCATGAAACCTCCAACCACTATCAGTGTCATGTTCACAATCTTCCGGAAGAGGATAGCCAAGAATCTGTCCAAAGGTGCTCCAAGTGGTAGTGAGTACCACATCACGAGTCATCCAAGTGATGGAGCGAGCGTCATCCTCATGAAAATAGACTGTGGCAAAGAACTGAGTCACAAGGTAAGGATCATAGTTGCATTGGAAATTCATAATGGGAAGCAAACCAAACTCCTCGCAAATATCAAGAGCTTCATGAAAGTAGGCATCCTTCTTCAAATGGTCAATGTTGATATACCGTTGATCAACTACCTTCACCTTGTCGGGAGGATAGACTTCATTGAATATGCGTTCTTGAACCTCGGTGTAGAAGTGGCGGTTGCGAGTGCGAGAAGACCGAGGCCCCAAATAGGGATTAGCGGTGCGAATAGCCATGTATGCATGAAGGCGGACGCCACCATAAGACTTAATATCCGGTTTCCCTTTCTTTTTATTTGCCAGAGAAGCACCACGAGCAGTAGTGGCACGGGGTAACACTTCATCTTGTTCAACAAAATCATCCTCAAGGGGCGGATCCCCTCTCCTCTTCCGACTAGCACCTGTGAAATAGACGAACAGAGCCGAGGGAAATATGGGATAAGGGCACAAGCTCATCTCAACTTAACAAAATTTTGACCCAAAATACACATGCATGATGAGAAAGAAAAAAAAAAGGCCACACACAATGGGTAGAAAAAAATGCTACAAAGTAGAGGTTAACGGTGCTACACACTAGAGGACATAGATCAGCAATAGATACAACCTCTAGGAGTAAGATTTAGCCAAAAATCTAAGCATGTAGTACCAATAACCAACACACATGTGAGCCAAAAATACGACCAAAATACACGGGGGAAGAGGCTAATACCAGGAGCCATGGAGGAGGAGGGGTGGGGGAAGGCTCCCACGGAGCCGATCCGGCCGGAGGTGGCCGGAGAGGGGCCGGGGGAGGCGGCAGGTCGGCAAGGCGGCCGGGGCGGCTGGGCAGTTGGAGAGGAGGGGCGATTGGGAAGAGGAGATGGGGAGCCAGGGGCTCGACTCGCCCTCCCTTGGGGGCACCGGCCCGAGGCCGGCGGTAGTACCGGCCAGGCCCCAGGCGGTACTACCGGCCTGGTCAGGCCCGGGTCGGCCAGCCCCCGCCCCTTGGTTTTTTTTTTTTTTTTTGTAGGCTGTTTTTGAACAAAATCCTCCCCCTTTTTTTTAGGCTGTTTTAAAACAAAATCCCCTTTTTTTAATAAAAAGACACCCTCTTTTAAAGCAAACAAATTTTGATATGCATTTTTGAGACGAGCTTGTGCAAGATATAGAATGTTTTAGAGGTGAGAGAATGGCTTAGGATGGACACAAAGAGGGGTAAGGTAATATGAACTCAAGTTTGCAAGGAGCAAATCAATAGAAGCCAAACATTGAGCCAATTCCCCTAAAAACAAAAGATAGGCAAATTAAGTCCAATAAAGATCCAAATTACTCCAACTCTTCATAAAGAAGAGTGTGGTGGCCTAGGCCACCATATATGAGTGTTATGGCATGGCACCGCGAAGATGTATCTTGGGCCCAAAACCACTACTCATCATTGAAGCTCACATATCATTATATGATATAAAGAGAATGATTTCTTTTAATGTTGGCATTATGGGGGAGGGATAGCTCAATAGTTTAAACCGCACTCCCCCTATTTCCATGCCCACATCTAAACCAAATAAAGTTTTGAGACAAAGGTGTGTTTGCAAGATGGTCAAGCTATACTCCTTGAATCAATGATATTTAGCTCATTCCTCAAATAAGAGAACCTTGCTTCATCAAGAGGCTTCGTGAATATATCGGCAAGTTGATCTTTGGTAGGAACATAGATAAGCTCAATATCACCACGGGCAACATGATCCCTAATGAAATGATTCCGGATCTCAATATGCTTCGTTCTTGAATGTTGCACCGGATTATAGGCAATCTTGATGGCACTTTCATTGTCACATAATAGAGGCACTTTGTCACAAATGACACCGTATTCCTTTAAAGTTTGCCTCATCCATAACAATTGAGTGCATCCACTTGCGGCGGCAACATATTCGGCTTCGGCGGTGGAGAGAGATATACAATTTTGCTTCTTAGAGGACCAACACACCAAGGACCTACCAAGGAATTGGCAAGCCCCGGAAGTTGATTTCCTATCATCCTTGTCACCCGCCCAATCCGCATCGGTATAACCATTGAGAATAAAACTTGAGCCCTTGGGGTACCAAATACCATATCTTGGGGTATCAACCAAATATCGAAAGATTCTTTTGAGAGCCATCATGTGGCTCTCCTTAGGAGAAGCTTGATACCTTGCACACACACCAACACTCAACACTATGTCCGGTCTAGATGCACAAAGGTAAAGCAAGGATCCAATCATGGAGCGGTATACCTTTTGATCCACCTCTTTACCATTGGGATCTAGTGCAAGATGACATTTGGTAACCATAGGAGTGGCCACGCCCTTCAACTCGGTCATCTTGAACCTCTTGAGCATGTCTTGGAGATATTTTGCTTGATTGATGAAGGTTCCTCCTCTCAATTGCTTGATCTCAAAACCAAGGAAGAACTTCATCTCTCCCATCATAGACATCTCAAACCTATCGGTCATAAGCTTTGAAAATTCATCATTGAAAGCTTTGTTAGTAGAGCCAAAGATAATATCATCAACATACAATTGGCAAACGAAAAGCTCCCCATTAACCCTCTTAGTAAAAAGAGTGGGATCGATTAACCCAACATCAAACCCACGGTCTACCAACAATTCTTTAAGGTGCTCGTACCAAGCTCTAGGAGCTTGTTTGAGACCATAAAGTGCTTTATCAAGCTTGTAGACATGGTTAGGAAAGTTGAGATCCTCGAACCCCGGGGGTTGCTTAACATAAACCTCTTCATGCAAAGGACCATTAAGAAATGCACTTTTAACATCCATTTGTTGCAACTTAAAGTTATGATGCGATGCATAAGCAAGAAGGATACGGATGGACTCAAGACGAGCCACGGGAGCATAGGTCTCTCCAAAGTCAATTCCTTCAACTTGAGAGAAACCTTGAGCCACCAATCTTGCCTTGTTCCTCACAATATTTCCAAACTCATCTTGCTTGTTCTTGAATATCCACTTAGTGCCTATAACATTGCGGCACTCCTTTGGCTTCTCTACTAAGGTCCATACTTTGTTGCGCTTGAAGTTGTTGAGTTCCTCATGCATGGCTTCCACCCAATCCGAATCTTCAAGGGCTTCAAATACTTTCTTGGGTTCCACAACGGAGATATAAGCATGATGATTGCTAAAGTTAGCCAATTGCCTTCTTGTGGAGACCTTTGCCCTTACATCACCAAGAACCTTGTCATGTGTGTGTTCAAGACGTTCAAGTTGCCTTTCTCTTCTTGCTAGACGACGGGCCTCGATCTCCTCCTTGGTAGGCCTTGGAGGTATCACTTGATCAACTTGATCATTTGGGTCCCCGTCTTGACCTTCAATTTGAGCTTCCTCAATTTCTTGAGAATGCTCAACATCATGAGCTTGATCTTGGACAATGTTTGGTGAGGTGCAAATATCAAATGGTTGATCTTGAATGCTTGGTTGATCTTGTCCTTGATCTTGTTCATGAGAGGGAGGATTTTCTTCTTGTTCTTGGGTTGGTGCATCATTAGCTTCAAGAGATGGGGTTTGTTGATGTTGAGAGGATGAGGGCTCCACCGTGGTAGAGCATAGTTCTTCCCGAGACGCCACACCGTGTCCCTCAATGGGGCGGAAAAATCCCACACCCATTCTTACTATGGCATCTTGAGGTATTTCATCACCTGCACATACATCAACTTGCCCCACTTGGGAGCCATCATTTTCTTCGAACTTCACACTACAAGATTCAATGATAATCCCGGAGGATACATCAAAGACTCTATAAGTGTGAGATTCGGCACCGTAACCAACAAATATACCCTCCAAAGCTTTAGGAGCAAATTTAGACAAACGAACTCCTTTGATTTTGTAGAAACACTTACAACCGAACACCTTGAAGTATGAGATATTAGGCTTGTTGCCGGTGAGTATTTCATATGGAGTCTTGTTCAATCCCTTGCGGAGATAGAGCCGGTTAGAAGAGTGACAAGCGGTGGAGATGGCTTCGGCCCAAAAGTTATAGCGGGATTTATACTCCGCCATCATAGATCTTGCCATATCCATAAGAGTCCGGTTCTTCCTCTCCGCAACACCATTTTGTTGAGGGGTGTAAGCAGCGGAATATTGATGACGAATCCCCTCATCACTAAGAAAATCATTGAGTGTGTAGTTCTTGAACTCGGAGCCGTTGTCACTTCTTATTGCCATAATGAGGAGGTTGTGTTGGCGTTGCACCTCGGTGGCAAAGTCAATGAATATTTGTTGAGTCTCATCTTTCGTCTTGAGAAAGTAGACCCAAGTGTATCTTGAGTAATCATCAACAATCACCAAGCAATGTTTCTTCGCACCAAGACTTGCATGAGTAACGGGACCAAAGAGATCCACATGAAGGAGCTCCAAGATCCTCTTGGAAGAGATGATAGTCTTGCTTGGATGCGGAGAGTCATGCATTTTGCCTTCAACACAAGCCCTACAAACACGATCTTTGGCAAAAGAAACACTTTCCATTAGTCCCACAATATGGTTCCCCTTGTGAAGACTTTGCAAAGTTCTCATGTTGACATGGGCTAGGCGGCGATGCCACAACCAACCCACATCCGCCTTTCCGAATAGGCACATCGCACTTGAAGTGGTGGTCCCCGAAAAGTCCACCACATACAAGTTATGTTCGCGATACCCAACGAAAGCGACTTTTAGAGTCTTGCTCCACAAGAGGACCACAATATCTTTATCAATAAAGACGGCGAAACCCATCTTGCCAAGGGCGGAAACGGAAAGCAAATTGTAACCAAGGGTTTTGACAAGCATGACATCCACAAGTGTTATGTTGTGTGCAACCACAACCTTGCCAAAACCCAATACCTCGGATGTAGAATTATCGCCAAAGGAGACGGTGATATTGTTTATGTTGGGCCTCAACTCCTTGACGAGGTTCTTGCCGCCGGTCATATGACTTGTACATCCACTATCAAGTACCCATTTTGAACCTCCGGCGGCATAGTCCTACATGAGATCAATTCTTGGATTTAGGTACCCATTTCACAATGGGTCCTCTTTTGTTAGCAACAAGGGTCTTTGGGACCCAAATAGACCAAGCAACATAACCATCATATGGGCCAACATATTTAGCATAAACATCACCATAATAATCTTTAAATAGAACATAGTGAGGGTTAGCATTTCCCGCATTATCATCATTAGTGGTGTTGCCCTTAGGGGCTTCACCATTGGTGATATCTTTCTTTTTCTCTTGTGCGGGCTTGGCCTTTTGCTTGTTTGCCTTCTTCGCCTTGGCATTGTAACCTAGGCCCTCCTTCCCATTGTTTGATCTTTGCTTACTCAAAAGATCATCCAAAGAAAGTTTACTTTGAGGAGAGGAGGCCTTAGCAAGTTCATCCTTCAACCTAGCATTTTCCTCAATAATATTTGCATGATCACAAGAAGGGGTAGAGGAACTAGGTACATCATATGAAGCAAGCCTAATTTGAAGTTGCTCATTTGACTTGGATAGGAGAGAGTATTCACTCTTCAAGGCTTTGTGAGCTTTGTCTAGTTCATCTAGATCCTTCACAAGTTTCTCATGATCAACACCAAATTTGGCCTTTTCCTTTTTAAGCAATTTAGTCTTAGCCCTAGCATGATCTCTAGCTTTAGTGAGCTTGTTAATTTCATCTTGAGGCTCTTCAAGATTTTCTAGCCTCTCCTCAAGAGAAGCTATATTTTCTTGACTTTCCTCAAGGGCATTTTTAAGAGCATGGATTTCAAGAGAGTCTTCTCTCTCTATTTGACCCTTTTTCTCAAGCATATCATTTTGTTGAGCTAAACGAGCCATGAGATTTGAAACATGCTTTTTGTTGATACCTTGTAGGTTAAGCAAGAATTCATCAAATTCTAGCATTTCTTGTTTTACTTTTAGACTAGCATCATCACCCCTAGATCACTTGATATGTTAGGCATAGAGGGGCTAGGAGATGATACCTCGGAGGATTTGGCCATGAGGCAACTTTCTTCCTCCACATGAATGATCTCATTGGGGGATTCATTTGGTGATGAAGAGTTAGTGGAGAGGGAGGCAAGAGCGACCAATCCATTAGAGGTTGCATCTTCTTCATCATCAACTTCATCATCCCCGGAGGAATATTCTTCTTGAGTTGATAGCACAATAGATGTGTCCAAGGAAGATGTTGCCATGAAGCAATGTGCATTCTTGATATGAGGATTCTCATTGGGGGATTCAAAGAGAGATGAAGAGGGAATGTTGGTAGTGACAATGGCGGCCATTTCTTTTGAGCTTCCTTCTTCATCATCACTAGAGCTCGCAACTTCATCGGAAGAATATTCTTCCCTAGTCACTAGCACAACTTTTGGGTGCCTCTTGCCCTTCTTGGTCTTGTTGTTGTAGAACTTCTTGTTGGGGGCTTTTGAGTATTTGCCCTTTGATTCTTTGCTCTTGTCCTTGGGAATGAGCCTTCCATTATGAAGCTCTCTATTTTCATAGGGGCATTCGGCAATGAAGTGGCGCTTGTCATCACAATTGTAGCATGATCTTGTCTTTGGACCAAAGCTAGTGAACCCACTCTTGTGGTTTCTCTTGATGTTGTCTTCCTTGGCCTTGGAGGGATCAACCCAAAAGGACTTTGCATGGAAGGCCATGTGATCATGATAGTGGCATTCCAAATCTTCCGGATAGGACATACTCCAAGATGCCCTATATTGCTCTTGAGGGTGCACTTCATCTAAGGGGTTGACCACCAAGGCAAGATTGTTCCCTTTTGACATACCAATGGCACGATTGAGAGAATCATGAGAGTTTTGCTCGAGCACCTTGAGGGCTTGCATCTCGTGCACGGCATCTTGAGAAGAGAGAGAGGAATAGCATTCTCTCCCAACAAGGGTCTTGACATCAATGGGTACATATGGCATCATGCATTCAATATACTTCTCCTTGATCCAAGAGTCATTGATGTGGGTGGCACCAATAAGACGGAAGTCATCGGCAACAATGAGGAGTCTTGAATACATGTCTTGATGATCTTCATCCGGTAGCCTCATGAATCCTTCGGCTTTATTCTTAAGAGCATTATACTTGTTCCTTCTCGTGCTCTCACTTCCAATGCAACTAGCGGCCAACCCATCCCAAGCTTCCTTGGCGGTGGTGTAGTTCCGAACACGAGGCAAATCCTTTGTCCCCACACTAGTTTGAATCATGTGCAAGGCGGTGTTGTTGAGTTGACTATCAACCGCTTCTCTTCTAGTCAACTTGTCGGGGTTGTAAGGTTTGAAGCCTTCTTGGATGATTCTCCAAAGTTCATTGGAGGCACTGCAAACATGAGAGCGAAACTCAAATCGCCAAGTATTGTAATTTTCAATGGAAAACTTAGGTGGGTCGCCCCGAATGTTCAAATGAGGATGGGGAACCGGTATATCGGGAGATTGAAAAGGTGGAGCTACTCGATTGTAGCTCTCACCTCCACTAGTATCCCTAGGAGATGCAATGGGAGATTTGTTAGTGTTTAAGTTATCACCTTCCACGGGTTTGGTAGAAGAGGGTGGTGCCGAAGCACCTCCCTCTACTGACACACCCGCGTCCTTTACCTCTATACTAGGAGCCATGGGACGGGCCGGAGCCAGAAGCTCGGCAATCATCTTTTTCATGCTTTCCATTTGGGCTTCCATTTTGGTTTCCATGAAGGACTTCAACGAATTGAATTCTTCCATGGAGACCGTATTGGCGGCCCCATCCGAGGGCTCCTCGTTTGGCATACTCTTAGGCGGTTAAGCCCGAAATAAGAGCCGAGGCTCTGATACCAATTGAAAGGATGCCGCACCTAGAGGGGGGTGAATAGGTGCTAACCAATTTTTAGTTCTTTTTCAATTTAGGCTTGACACAAATAGGTAAATTCTCTAGATATGCAACTAAGTGAATTTACCTATATGACAAGGTTATCAACTAAGCAAGGTATAGCTACGCAATAGGAGATAGAGTGGGATAGAGGTAACCGAGAGTGTAGCACGCGTTGACACGGAGATGATTCCCGTAGTTCCCTTCCTTTGCAAGAAGGTACGTCTACGTTTGGAGGAGTGTGGTTGCTACGCAAGCCAAACCAACAGCCACGAAGGCTTCACTCAGATCTCCTGTGAGCAACGCCACGAAGGCCTAGCCCACTTCCACTAAGGGATTTCCTCGAGGCGGAAACCGGGCCTTTACAAAGTTCTTGGGGCACACATCCACAACCAAATTGGAGGCTCCCAAATCTGTAACAACACAACAAATCAACAAGCATACATCAACAACAACAACTAGGGATCCAAAGAGGAACACTAGCAAGGGGCCCTCAAGCATAAGAGGGGGAAATGAAAAACGCTTCGGTGAGGATGTAGATCGGGGTCTTCTCCGTCGATTCTCCAAAGCTCAAGGGATTTGGGTGGTTGAGGAAGGAGATCCGATGGAATTGATGTTCTTGGTGGCTCAACAATGGTGTATGACTTTTTAGGAGGGGAATGAGCAACCCTAGCTCAATGAAGAAGAAGCTCTTAAGTAGTGGCTGCCGAAGCAGCCGTTGGAGCCGTTGGAGAAGGGTGGCCGGTAGTACCGGCCAGGTCGGGCCGGTACTACCGGACTAAGGCGCGCGCGCGAGGCCAACCGGGGGCGGCCACGTGGCCAGGAGGGCGCGGTCCGGAGGGGGAGGCCGGAGCCTCCGGCCCGGGGTACCGGCCGTGGTACCGCCGGGAGCTCCAACCTCCCTGGATGTTTACTGAGGCGCGCCCCCCTTCCCCGGTACCATGGGCGGTACCATGGCCGGAGCCTCCGGCCGTGGCCAGGCCGGCGGTACCGCCCAGGCACCCTTCTTCTTTTCTTTGTTTTCTTCTTTCTCTTCTCCTTCTCTTTTCTTTCTTTCTTCTTCTCTTTCTTTCTTTCTTCTTCTTCTCTTTCTTTTCTCTTCCAATATCTTGTATACTCTTCACTCTTTAAACATCTAGAGAATATAATAACCTACAAATCTTATAAACCGAAATGTTCATATATTATCATTGTCATCAACACCAAAACACATATAAAATGAGATATGATCTTTCACTTCCTATCCATGAAAAATGGTTTGGTCCAAATTTGGAGCAAATACTTGGTAGCTGCTTCATGATTTGCGGGAGGTTTCACATAAAATGTCACATAAAATAAAAAAGTGGAGACAAAACTACCCTACCAAAATTTCCCGCCCCTCTCCCCAAAACTCCCGCCCCTTCCCCCAAAAATTCCCGCACTCCCGCTCCTGGTCGGCGCCCAAAAATTCCGCGCCTGGTCGAAATGCCCGAAACGCCACAACTAAAGTAAAAAAGCAGGGTTATTTTTGTAAATCCCCGCACCTCCCGCGCCTGGTCGAAACGCTCTATCCCCAAATCCCCAATCCCCAGATCCCCAATCCCCAATTCCCACCAATGAAGGCAACACGCGGGGAGGCTCTCGCGACGACGGCAACCGGTTGATCTTCCTCGCCATCGAAGCAGGAACGGCAGTGGCTCTCCCCACCTCCACGCCTCCGGAATCCTCCCTCCAGGCAAGTGCTCCTCCTTCAATCCCGTCTCCATCAATAGCGGCATGAATCGGCGGCTGATACGCTAGATCCATTCACGGTCGTTGGCATCTTGCTAGCTTTCTTGCGCGCGATGGCTAGGGTCAGGGTCTGCATCTTTCTAGCTTTCTTGCGCGTGATGGCTAGGGTTAGGCCTGCGTCGCGCGACGGCTAGGGTTAGGTCTAGCTGGATTTCTTGATGGTTTGGTCTGGGTCTGCCTCTAGGGTTTGTTCTGTGTCTGTCTCTTTTAGGATGATGATTTGTATTAATCCTTCTTGATTTGTTATTACCTGAGACTGATGTTTTTGTGAGACTTGTTGAACATATAGTACTTCTCCTTGTACTGATTGGGCATCATTCCTTCTTGATTTGTATTACCTGAGACTGCTGTTCTTGTTGCATTTCATCAATGAGACTGCTGTTGTTGGATAGAGCTGTGCAGGTTGGTAATCTGTATTACTTATGTGAAGCTCAAATTTTCGTAGTTAAACTTCTTGCACCCTGTAGCTAGCTTTGATTGATCAGTTGTTTCTGTGCTTTGGAAATTCAGTAGCTTCAGTCAGCTTCTTCCTTTAAGATGAATTCAACATACATACAACTATGGTTGCTCTAATGTGTGATAACTTCATCATTGTTCTGCCACTGCATTATTGCATCACTTATGGTTGCTTTAATGTGTTAATATTTTTTATCGGTGGCGGCTCTAATGTTTTTGCTGCATGCATAGTTGTTGTCTAATGATTCTCACTTGCCACTTCGCTAGGTAAGAAGATTAAGGTTTGTGGCGTTGTAGGACGAGCTGCAGCGGAACAGCTTCAAGGACAATATCAAAGAGAACCAGGTGAAGATGCCCTACAAACCAGTTTATTTTTCAGTGCTTGCTGTTACTCCTAACTGGACTTGACATGACATGGATGTTTGTTCATTAAGCGATGATTGTTTATTACTGGTCCATGTCTGATTATCATGATTGATGAAATTAATCTGCATCATACATAGGAAGTACTGGTAAATTAAATAGATGATCTAGATAAACATATTCATGACATGCCAAATTATGGATATGCTCTGATTCTTTGTTTGCATTCATATGGTGTGTATCTAATTTTTTCTCATTCTGTTTTGCAAGCTAACAAGCACAAGTCCAACCCCTCAAGATTAGCCATGACAAGGATGACACCGAAGAGGCAACCGGCTGGCATGCTACCTCCTCCTTGTGCTTATGCTGCTAATATTAAAGAATCTACTTCTTATGCTTATGCTCTTGCTGCCGAGTATACAAATGTGCATAGCTTATGCTTATGATGTTGTAGTAATAGAAATGAATTGTTTGTCTGAATAAACTGTCACCTTAAATAATCTACTAGGATTAACTGAAACTAAAAACTGGTATGCTACCTTAGCTGTTTGAGTTGTCTTGCTTCCTATGCATTTCAACCATTCATCTAATGGTTACAATTTATTCATGTAAAGAAGCGCCACTCACGGAAATCGAGAAGATTAGGGCTAGAACCATGATGAGGAACAACCGCATTTTCCAATCCCTAGGCATTGGTGCAATAGCATCAATGCTTAGGAAGTCGAATGATTGTCCAGAAGGTAGCACAATTACAAGTGATGCAGCATCTGCCGTAACACAAGGGGAGAGCTCAGACTACAATCCTAGAGACGATGAAGTTATTGATGGAGAGGAGGTTGAGGACAATGTAGTGGAGAAAAATGTTAAGGTGCAAACTCTTGTCTTGTTTGGAGGGGTGGGAGTACTTGAATATGTCTGCTTTGTTTTTCTTTCATTGTATGCATATAGTTTTCTAACTTCTGATCTAATGTTGTTGTCCTTACTATTTATATGAGGCCCAGAAGGTTTCTAGGAGGAAGAAGAGTGGTGTTAAGAAGAAGAAGATCACCGCTAAGAAGACAAGCTCGAGGAGGAAGAACCCAGAAACAGCTACTACAATGGGTCCATCAAGAGTATTTTCTGTACCTCCAGGAGGGTCAAAGAGGCTGCTGGAAGTTGAAGAGTCTGCTCCCACTCGAGTCACAAGGTCAAAGGCAGCAAATGTAAGCAACCATGAAGAAATCCTTCAGCACAACGACCGAGAAAGCTCGCAGCAGATGGATGATATGCAGCAGCCCTTAGGTGAAGAAAGGAACATGAGCCTACAGCTTAGCCTCGTTACAACAAGAGCCATCCAGCTTAGCCCCGTTACAACAAGAGCCCTCCAGCTTAGCCCTGTTACAACAAGAGCCCGGAGTCAGCCAGCCTTGTCTGAACAAACTGAGCAGCCAACTGAGCAGCCAGTGTATGGTGATGATGATGCTGAAGATCACGCTGATGCTGATGATGATGAAGGCAAGTTTGTTCTCTGAAAATTTAGTATATCGTCTGAACCATATTGATCCCTTTCTTTATAATGCATTTCTCATGTGTAATGGATAAGAAGTCATGAATTCTGTATGTTTCCTTTTCAGGGACAGCTGTTGTGGTCAACAGCAAAAGGAAGGGCTCAGGGCTAGAGAGGATGACGAAGTCGCTGGGCACCAAGGTGACTATCCACATTCCTGAAGGCATGAAGCGCCCAGAAAATCCTTTGCAGGCTGCAAAGCTTGCAACCGAAGGTGGCCTCATTGCAAGAAGCCATGCACCGATTCTGCCACATTTCAAGGATTACAAGAGGGACAAAAACATCATAAAGAACTACATTGGAAAAGTAGCTGTAAGTTCTTTGTTTCCTATTATACTACAGTTTGTGTCTATTACTGCTGCCATTCTGGCTATTATGACTATTTTCAGTCTTGTTTCTTGATTCAGAGTTTGACAGCAGTATACTGATGTATTTTCTTGTTTGCTGTCTTGGTAGGCCAACTTTGACATGGACACTGAGTCACAGATTGTGAAGTCGGCATGCACTGACATGCTGCAGAAAAGGACCAAGAACATGCGCCACAAGATCAAAAGGACATATTTTGACAACATACCAGCAAATCAAGTGAGCATTAAGTCTCCGGTTGATGGCATGCCTGATGGTGAGTGGCAGAATCTGGTGAAGCTGTGGTCTACTCCAAGACACAAGGTATTCCTGTACAAATGCCTTGACTTTTGTAGATGTATTTGCCCTGATGTTTCTGGTGCTGTTTAGTTATGCATGCTCTAATATATTGTTTACTTATTTGCAAGAAAACTTGTGAGAGTAACAAGAGTAACCGAGAAAAAGTTCAGTTCCAGCAGAAAACTGGATCGCGGTCCTATGGTGCACATATCTATGCAATTGTAAGAACATGCTTATTTTTCTATTTGTATTTGTCCGGATGTATGTGCTGATGTTTACATATACCCAGTTGCAAAAAAGCTCATTGTTTGATTTGCTGAATAACATTTCAGAAAGAGGAAAGAAAAGGTGAAGTCCTGTCTGCTATTGACATGTTCAAAGTGACACATAATAGCAAGAAGGACGGTTACTCGGAGCCGGTTAAGAGGGCCATAGTAAGTCTCACTTTGCAGTCTGTTTGTTCAAGTCATATGTTACTTCACCTACTTGCTTATATGTTGTCGTGTCACATTACTTTCGAGTTTTAGTGTACTGATTCAGTGCTTTGTTGTTGTGCAGGCTGAAATGGAGGAGATCAGGGATGCACCGCTACCAGAAGGTGAGGAGCCGAAATCAGCTACTGCGGTAGTTGAGGAAGTACTGCTGAAGAAGTGTCCTTCAAGCACATTTCTGCTCAATGTTGGCCTCAAGTCAAGCTCTTCTACAAACAAGACCACCAGATCAGATCCTGCTGTGGTTGCCCAAGTCATTGAACTGCAGGGGCAGCTAGAGAGGTCACAACACCAAGGCCAAGCTATGCAAGAGGAGCTAGCCGAACTCAAGAAGAAGGCGGAAGAAGCTGCATCTGCCCAACCTATACGTGACAAAGAGTACGAGGTGTTGCGCATGAAGGCGGAGGAAACTGATGCGAAGTTTGCTCGTTTGATGTCCATGATGTTGTCTGGGAAGTAGTGGCTGCAGGTTCTGGTGGTTCTTTGCATATGCTTGGAGCATTTTGATTTTCTGTCCCATATTTACTACATGTTAGCACCACTCTGAACTAATGGACCTGGGAGTTTTTTGGTACTGACCTGTGAGATGAGCATTTTGGTAGTTGGTCTCCATTTTACATTTGGTACTAGTGTGGTTGATCAATCTGGTACATGTGTTGTAATCTGTCAGATGTCTCTGTTCTGAACCTGGTGGATAAATTACTGTCTGTTCTGATAATTTACTGTCTGCTGATGATTTTGTTACAATTGATATCTACTGAGATAATTTTACTGTATAAACTATGGCCCAAACTTCTGGACCAATATCTGGGCTACTAAAAGGTCATGGTCCAAATACTATTGGACCAAAAATCTGGGCTGTTAAAAGGCCACGGCCCAAACAAATATTGAATTTAAAATTAGGAAAATACAAAAGAATTGGACTGCAAAAGGTTCAATGTACAACAATAAATGGACTGTTAAAAGGCCAAAGCCCGAAAAGAAAATATAGAGTAAAAAGGCCTTGGCCCAAAAAGAAATAGGACTCTTAAATGGCCAAGGCCCATAAAGAACAGTAAATGTAAAATGGCCAAGGCCAAGAAAGTAAGAAGGCCAAAAGTGTGGGCATGGCCCAATAAACCGAACAGATTTCAGTCAAAAAAAAAGAAATGGGACGTAACTTTGAATTCGGCCCATATAAATGGTAGAACTGGACTGGGCTGATTTCGATGCACGACCATTTTGGTTTGGTCACCCATCTGCCACGTAGGATTTTCCACGTTGGATCTGACGTGGATAGGGCAGGCCAGCCCGTGACCAACATTTTGGTCATAGAATCTACGACCATCCATTTTGGTCGTAGAGGATTACGACCATTTAAATAAAAAGTTCGCCGTGCGCCGTCTGTGACGCTCAACTGGCGACCAACAGTTATTGGTCACGACGTGGTCACAGATGGCGCACAACGACCTTTCAGCGACCAATATGGAGGGTCGCAAGTCACCGGATTTCTTGTAGTGTAAGAATGGTTTTTGAAAATCTTTGGTGAATGAGTACCTAACCGGACCTAACCAGTGCAACCACACTACCCCAACGTGGGCACGGGGCTTAACCCGTAGTTTATTGAACCTGGTGCGGGACACCTCATAACTGCTATGAGGGTGCATCTTGTATGTATCCATTGAAGCAGGGTTGTTCTCGCGGGATGAGGCAATACACCATAGTTGCCTATGGCTGGACGATACTGTGGGTCTTCTGACGAGGTTCTAGGGACATGCTCAAGGGTGGAGGTGTACTGCCAGAGTGCCGGGAAGCATAGCCCACAGGGAAGGACCCAAACCAGGGGATGTCGGCGAAAGGTTATGTTCGGGAGTTTGTTGTGGCATAGATGATATGCAGGGAGGAGACGCACACGACAGATTCTCGGATAGTTGGGGGGAAAGTGTAAAACCTCTGCAGAGTGTAAAACTATTCGAATAGCCGTGTCCACGGTTATGGACGTGGGAATGGAAGCTGCTTGGCATTAAAGAAAGTTTTATTTTATAAAAGAGTTTTCCAAAGGGTTTGGAAAAGAACACAAGTGGGACTGGTGGAAGTGTACCTGGGTGGTACGGGGGAATACTAGTGGGACTGGTGGAAATATACCTAGGAGGTACGATGGAACGTTGGAAAAGTTGTTTTGGCCATACTGAGATGGTCGGAAAGGAAAATGGGTCACCCTTACCTATTGGTCTTAAAAAGAAACTTGTTTTCAAAAAAGGTTTTTTTTTCCAGCAAATATATATAGATGTCATATTCTCGAGAGAAACTATCTCTCACTCCTTGTAACCCTAGAATAGTGCTTGTTCCTTGCTAATGCCAAATATGCGTATCCTTTACTTCTCTCTAAGGTGGTTTGTGAGTACAATTCATAATGTACTCATGGCTTGTCCCTGGCTATTTACTTGGCCAGACTTGGTGGAGTTCGGCAGATGAAGAAGAAGTTGACGATATCTACGCGAGTTAGGAACGTCTTTCCTGTCAGTTTCCTCTAGCGTTATGGCATGCCTTGGGCCATGCGAATGCTTTCTTCTTAATTATTTCTGATGTGTGGTTGATGATCTCCTGCCATTATGGCTTTTATGTAAGTATTGGTCATATGATCTATTGTAGTTCTTTTTATTTGGTACTGTAAAGGATGATGTATTTGTTACTAGTTCGGTTATGCCTTCACGACACACTGATCATGGGATCGTGAATGTGTATGCATAACGGGTGTTTCAGACAGCTAGTCCGGGACCCATAGAGGACTAGCTAGAAAAGGTGGATCCTTGGCAAGTATGGCAATACATTTTAACATAGATAGGCAAGTTGTATCCAGGTAGGACGTTGCCGTAGAAACCCTAGATCCGGGAATATTATATAAGCCACATCGCAAGAGTCCTCAGGGGTACAACAACTACTCATTGTAGTATCGCGCTAGTCGCCCAGATAATTCTAGACAAGCAGCATCGGCACATCCATCGTTCTGCGTGATCCAAAGTTGGGTAACTCGCATGTCATCATCCCGGTAGCTCTCGACCCTATGGCCCCATCTTCTTCTCCCCTCCGTGAGGACACCTCCTCTGGGGTACCGTTGAGTATGCAATGAAACCAGCCCACGAAAAACAGGCAAGAGCCAACAAAATATGTGAGCATTAATTTAGAATAGAGATGTAAATGTAGTGCCAATATCTACAAAACTTTAATGTAGTTCTATCTAGAATCATCAATGTTAAACACCATGCCATAAAAATTGAGTACATATATATAATTTGTTTGCAAAACATATGCTATGATGTTTGTGTAAAAGTAACAAGATATGCATATTAGTTGGGAAAGATATGCATATATAAATGCAGCTCCGATATCTAAATATTTTATTATGGTGCTCTGCATAATCACCAATATTACAAACCTAACCATAATGATGAAATGCATAGTTTCTTTGCAAAATAAAAGTTATGGTGTGTATGTAGCAAGATATGCTCATATTAATTGGGAGAGGTACGTGTATAAATGCAGTGCCGATATATATATTATTATGGCTCTATGTATAATCACCAATATTAAAAACAGACCATATTGATGAGATACATAATTTCTTTGCAAAATAAATGTTGTGTTGTTTATGAAAAAATAGCAGGATATCATAATATTAATTTAGAGAGATACATATATAAATGCACCAATGATATCTAAAGATTTTATTATGGCTCTATGTATAATCACCAATATTGAACACGAGGCCGTAATGATGAGATACATAATTTCACTGCAAAATAAAATCTTTGGTGTTTATGCAAGACTCGCATGATATCCTAATATTAATTGGGAGAGATAGATATGCAAACGCATGAGAATAACCAATTATATCTAAAATTGCATCATTTGTCTATATAAACACGCACAACGATACATCGAGGAAAAGTCATCTATTTTCCCCATGGCTCTAGGCAAAACCAACCCAAAGTTCAACATGTGTTTTATTGCTTTCATGCTCATGGCCATTGTGTGTTCAGCGTTGCCGTTCTGCCAAGCAGGTTGGCAGCAATGTTTTCTATTTCACCTGCAGGTTCCAAATGTTCAAAGTACTATATTTTTTTTCTTCTTTGGACTATATTACTAAATTGTTTTTGCGTGATGTATTGATTGTAGGAAGACTGTCGTGCAGACGTTTAGAGAGCTGTGGAAAAGGGTCGTGTAGTTATGACTGCAATCAAAGAGGCTATATATCCCCTTTCTATCCGTATTGTGCACGCCAGCATCATCTTCTTCAGTGCTGTTGTGTCCAACTTAATCTATCACCACCACCACCACCACCTCACCAAATTCCAAACCCACAACCACCACCTCATATGATGAAATAATGACAGCGACAGAGATTATCAGCCCGAGCATGTAATTTATCAGTATACCCATGCCAATAAATGAATAAAATTATATTTTCTGATAAATATAGTATTGAAGTCATCAATCTCATTGAATTCACATCGGAAATATAGACGGAGGAAGACTGGCTATGTAGGATATGTTTTTTACACCCATACACGTATAATGGGGCATAGACATATATCCATTTTGTGTTTGGTGGGTTGAAAATATCCATGAGGAGCCTTCTAGAATGCTCACGTGAGTTGATCTTAATGCATGTCCACGGGCTCGCGTGGAAAGCCTCGGGCTCGAATTGAGAGAACACGTGCATGCGCACATACACAGGCATATACGTAGCTCATCATAGCACCATCTGGCCTCATACAACATCGGTGAGTTCCTGGTTGCCTATGATTCAATCAGCGAGTAGCCGCCCAATAGCTCCACGGCGCGCGAGCAGCAGCGACCTCCCTTGTCGTGAAGGTAACCATCGAGAGCAAGGCGCGTGAAGGTAACACCACGTCACCACCCAACAATTCACGAAGGAGCTGTGAACTTGTGATTAGAGAGAAAAACAATGCAAAATTTCCGTTTGAACGATTGCTGCTTGTGACAAAAAGGTTGCCCCTAGCGACCTACACTTTATATGGACAAAGCATGACATGTTTCTGTCCATATTCTCGTGGGCAATTACTTGCTCCATATAAACTTGCAAAGCAAGAAAGAACGAGATAGAGAAAGAAAAATGAAAATTGTACTGCCATGAATAATGCCCCCCACCAAATCGAGGTGGAGTGCAGAGCAGAGCAACTCGACTTGGTGAAAAATACAATTATCAACAAAATGACGCAGTATCACATTGTTGCTGCCATAGTGTCCTCCGCCGCTGCAGACCCGCCTCTCCCACCTGCCCAAGTGTGAGTTTTTGAAAATAAAAAGTGTTTGCAAAGGAAGTTTTGCTGGAGGCAAGTTGAAATAAAATTGGTTTTTGAAAAACTTTGGTGAATGAGAACCTAACCGGACCTAGCCAGTGCAACCACACTACCCCAACATGGACACGGGGTTTAACCCGTAGTTTATTGAACCTGGTGCGGGACACCTCATACTGCTATGAGGGTGCATCTTGTATGTGTCCATTGAAGCCGGGTTGTTCTCGCGGGAGGAGGCAATACACCATAGTTGCTTACGGCCGGACGATACTGTGGGTCTTCTGACGAGGTTCTGGGGACATGCTCAATGGTGGAGGTGTACTGCCAGAGTGTCAGGAAGCATATCCCACAGGGAAGGACCCAAACCAGGGGATGTAGGCGAAAGGTTATGTTCGGGAGTTTGTTGCGGAATAGATGATATGCAGAGAGGAGACGCACATGACATATTCTCGGATAGTTGTGGGGAAAGTGTAAAACCTCTGAAGAGTGTAAAACTATTCGAATAGTCGTGTCCGCGGTTATGGACGTGGGAATGGAAGCTTCTTGGCATTAAAGAAAGTTTTGTTTTATGAAAGTGTTTTCCAAAGGGTTTGGAAAAAAACACAAGTGGGACTGGTGGAAGTATACCTGGGAGGTACGGGGGAATACTAGTGGGACTGGTGGAAATATACCTGGGAGGTACGATGGAAAGTTGGAAAAGTTGTTTTGGCCATACTGAGATGGTCGGAAAGAAAAATGGGTCACCCTTACCTATTAGTCTTAAAAATAAACTTGTTTTCAAAAAAGATTTTTTTTCCAGCAAATATATAGAGATGTCATATTCTCGAGAGAAACTATCTCTCACTCCTTGTAATCCTAGAATAGTGCTTGTTCCTTGCTAATGCCAAATATGCATATCCTTTACTTCTCTCTAAGGTGGTTTGTGAGTACAATTCATAATGTACTCATGGCTTGTCCCTAGCTATTTACTTGCCCAGACTTGGTGGAGTTCGGCAGATGAAGAAGAAGTTGACGACGTCTATGCGAGCTAGGAACGTCTTCCCAGTCAGTTTCCTCTAGGGTTATGGCATGCCTTGGGCCATGCGAATGTTTTCTTCTTAATTATTTCTGATGTGTGGTTGATGATCTCCTGCCATTATGGCTCTTATGTAAGTATTGGTCATATGACCTATTGTAATCTTATTATTTGGTATTGTAAAGGATGATGTATTTGATACTAGTTCGGTTATGCCTTCACGACACACTGATCATGAGATCGTGCATAACGTGTGTTTCAGACAGCTATTCCGGGACCCATAGACGATTAGCTAGAAAAGGTGGATCCTTGACAAGTATGGCAATACATTTTAACATAGATAGGCAAGTTGTATCCAGGTAGGATGTTGCCGTAGAAACCCTAGATCCGGGAATATTATATAAGCCAGATCGCAGGAGCCCTTAGGGGCACAACAACTACTCATTGTAATCTCACGCTAGTCGCCCAGATAATTCTAGACAAACAACATAGGCCCATCCATCGTGCTGCGTGATCCGAAGCTGGGAACTCGCATGTCATCATCCCGGTAGCTCTCGACACTATGGCCCCATCTTCTTCTCCCCTCCGTGAGGACACCTCCAATGGGGTACCGTTGAGTATGCAATGAAACCAGCCCACGGAAAAACAGGCAAGAGCCAACAAAATATGTGACCATTAATTTAGAATAGAGATGTAAATGTAGTGCCAATATCTACAAAACGTTAATGTAGTTCTATCTAGAATCTTCAATGTTAAACACCATGCCATAACTATTCAGTACATATATATAATTTGTTTGCAAAACATATGCTATGATGTTTGTGTAAAACTAACAAGATATGCATATTAGTGGGAGAGATATGCATATATAAATGCAGCTCCGATATCTAAATATTTTATTATGGTTCTGTGCATAATCACCAATATTACAAACCTAACCATAATGATGAAATGCATAGTTTTTTTGCAAAATAAAAGTTATGGTGTGGATATGCTCATATTAATTGGGAGAGATAGTGTATAATGCAGTGCCAATATTTTTTTATTATGGCTCTATGTATAATCACCAATATTAAAAATAGACCATATTGATGAGATACATAATTTCTTTGCAAAATAAAAATTGTGTTGTTTATGAAAAAATAGCAGGAGATCATACTATTAATTTAGAGAGATACATATATAAATGCACCAATGATATCTAAAGATTTTATTATGGCTCTATGTATAATCACCAATATTGAACACGAGGCTGTAATGATGAGATACATAATTTCACTGCAAAATAAAATCTTTGGTGTTTATGCAAGCCTCGCATGATATCCTAATATTAATTGGGAGCTAATCTCCTTCCTCCTGTTGTCGCAGCCTACATACCCAAAGGCCGCCCCCGCGCGCTGCCCGCGATGGGTCGATGTGACGGGGCCGCAGGTCTGTGGCCTACTTCTCCCCAACCCAAGAGTCCAGACCTGAGAGACGGCTCGCGTAGTATCTGACGATCTACAGCTGCATTTCCTGTTCGTGGTCTAAAAACTACAATAACTAGCATAATACCTGTGACTTTTTACGGTACAAGGAAAAATATGAATATATAAAATGGGGACTACTGAGAATTCTCCGGAGGCTCCAAACTTCCCCTCTTGCCACATGTATTTTCACCTGAAATCCAAACTTTGCGTCGTCACAAAAAAAAATCCTGCTTTTACTTCATTGACACGTTTTAACCAAGCGACAACAAAAGGAAAAAAAAAGAGTGCAGGGACATAATAGCATAATTAGGACATATTTTAAGTACCTACATAACGAAGCTTTGCTCCGATCTTAGCCTACCATGTCATCATCAATAATAAGAGAAGAACCCAAACTTACAACAACAAAAACAACAAAAAATCATACAATAGTATTGGATTTTGGAACTACAAGAAATTTACTTGAATAGGCCATTTCTGAAGCTGATGGAAAATAATATGGCACCGGTCTTGATGAATAAGTGATCTTTTTTGTACGATATTAATTTCTTCCCACGGGGTGCATATGTAATCAGCTGGTTCCCTTCGCTCCTTAATTATGTAATCAGTTTCAGTAAAATTAGTTAATCGACAAACAACCAATCTTTATCGTAGCATTCCAATGACTGACATTGACTCTTGCCTTCACCAGAATTCAGGCACTGTCTTAGGAAAAAAAAATCTATGGACAGAGGCGGGTCAGGCATGAAGACCACCAGTTGGATGCGATGAACAAGGGCACTAACACAGGCGGCTGCAACAGCAGTTCGGTCTGATTCTGTAGGTCAAAATCTCAAACTGCACAGGCGGGGCGGCGCCTTCACGAGGTTAGACAAGGGCGTCTCCATTGGCAGGCGCGGCAGCGAAGGCACGATCCAGCCGACAGGGCAGCAGCGCGCGATCAAGTCGACAGTGTAAGGATCTCACTAGTTCTATTGCTCAACTACACATTTTGGTTCGGATTACACGAAGAACTCAAGGGATCAAGATTTCAGAGGAAGAGGATGAACTGAGAACCACGGCAAAGCGCACGAGCCGCTAGCCTATCCTCGTCTTCCAGGCCGAGGCCGTCCATTCTATTCCAAGCCGAGTTCGTTGTGCGGCCACTCCATCACATTTGTAGTGGTTGCAGATGTCCTTGGAGAAGGCCAGGCCCATGGGTGATGGCCCACTCGTCTAGCACAGTGGCAGTGTGAGATGGTCGCTGGCAATCCCCTCCTTAAGATTCAGCTTGCCCTCAAGCCGATGTTGTTGTTCAAAAAAAAAAAGCCGATGTTGCATACATCCGTACGGGTCCCATGTTTGGTGCGAGTATTGTAATTGAGAGCTATGCCAGTTGCAACCAGTGGCTGCATCCATAACAGGGTCTGAACCTCCCGGATCCCACGAAATGAGCACTCGTTTAGTGTATGTCAAGATGCCATCCTTTGTACCTGAACTTGCAGTTTTCATTGTCATCAACTTAGAGCATCTCCAGTCCATAACAGGGTCTGAACCTCCCGGATCCCACGAAATGAGCACTCGTTTAGTGTATGTCAAGATGCCATCCTTTGTACCTGAACTTGCAGTTTTCATTGTCATCAGCTTAGAGCATCTCCACTCGCATCCCCCAAAGCGATTTGGGGCGCGCCGGACAAAAACACGTTCCTAGCCACGTCCTCCAAATTCATTTTTTGTTCGGCGCGGTCCGATACGGTGTCCGGCGCCTCGAGCCCGTCACCACCCCACAGGGGACGCTCCGGACACACCAAACACAACGAAGGCGGGACCGACGCGTCAGCGGCACATTCAAGTTTGGACCTAACCGTCGCCTACCTCACGGCGGAAGTTATTCGCACGCAGTGACACACGACCGAAGCGTCGCAGCTTTGTCTTAATGGCGACGGAGGGGCAGGAGAGACGTCTCGTCGGTGCTGCGTGGCCTCCACGCGTCGCCGGCGTTTGCACGCCACCGTGCGTTCCCGGCTTTCTTCCCACTGCTTCTCGCCACTTCCCGCGCTTTCTTCCCAACGCCGTCGTCTATAAAAGGCCCCCCCGGCTCAATGGCAGCCACCACAGCCGCCGGCACCCCTTTATCCGCCCCAAGCAGAGCCCTCGTCGCTCCACCACAATGATGAACCGCCCCGGCAATGGCCAGTTCCATGCACCGCCGTCTCCTCCACCACCACCTCCACCAACGGATTCGCGCTTCGACATCGATGCCGAAGCCCAGGAAGAGTCACGACTGCGTCGGGCGGAGCTTTGGCGTGCAGAGCGGTGGTGGCGACGGGAGGCAATCGAGTAGGACGCCCGTCAGCAGCGCCAGGAGGCGGCGGCGGCAGCAGCAGGAGACCCCGCAGCTGAGGAGAACGTGTCGTGGTAGGAGGAGGCGCTGGCGAACAACATTGCGGCGTTCGACGCCGCCACGGCAGAAGAGGCGCGACGGCGCTGGACGGAGGAGATGGCGCAGCGGTGGTGTGACGAGCGCGGGCGCTAGCGCGAGGAGTAGGAGGCGTAGTACCGTGAATGGCGGGAGTCGATCGAGCGTCGACGGCGGGAGGCGATGGAGCGTCAGCAGCAGCTGGCGGCAGAGGAGCGTCAGCAGCGGGAGGCTGCGCTGGCGGCAACGGAGGCGGCCTGGGGGCGCGGGCGGATGCGTTGGCGGCGCGACTGGAGGCGCGAATGGAGGAGGAGGAGGACGAGGCAGAGGAAGAGGAGGCGGAGTAGGAGGACGGCCACGACAACGACTTCGAGTGGTCCGACGAAGACGGGCCGCACCCGGACGAGGCGGCCGATCAGCAACGCGCACTCTTCAATTCATTCGAGTCGGAGAAGAAGCTGCAGGACGACGCTTGTGCCCGCGAAGACACGCAGATTCGCCACGCCGTCGAGCTCTCCCTCCAGGCGGCGCAACAGGGGAGGGCAGGCGACAACGCGCTGCTGGAGCAGCGGCGTCTGGTCACTGCCTTACGCATGGAGAGGCGGCGCGCGCAACAGAAGCTACGGTGGAGGGGAGGCGACGACGGGGCAGGGCCGTCGAACGCACCGTCGGGCGATCAGTAGGCTAGGGTTTAGATGAAATCTTGCCGTTTTCATTCAAACTTTGTAATATATAATCAAATTTGAATGAAAACCTTTATTTTCATGCACTAATATTTATTAGGAAGGATATTCTCATACTGACACAATACAAGGACAAGTATATGCGAAATCTATCCTTTTTTAGTTAAAAGTTTTCTTCCAATCCAATTTTTCCCTTTAAAGTTAAAGAATTTCATTAGTTAGCATAATATCTAATAAATAGAAATATAGATATAGTTGGATTTTGTTTGGGGGAAACGACTAAGGAGCGATGTCCCCCAAACGCAACACGGACAAAATAAACACGTCCCCCAAACGCTCAATCCAACGCCGTTTGGAAACGGTTTGGGGATGCGACTGGAGATGCTCTTAGACTCACAGTATAGAACATAGGCAGCATGAAAATATAGGACCGAAGCTTAAGACAAATTATTACTCACCAATAGCATTGCCCCTGAAGAATGACTAAATGTACTAGAGATGTGCTTGATCGATGTCTCATTGTCAATAGTATAATACTAGTATATGATATGTCCCAGGGTCCGAGCTGAACCAGAATGCAGCATGCAATTCCAATTGACCACTAACTGGTTGCATCTTTAACCAAGTGCTCGAGCAAATCGCATGACAAAGACAGAAGTACCATGGAATTTGCCATTCAAGCCAAAATACATTGCACCTTCAGTTACGATCTGGCATCCCATCCTTTTTCGTGTAAAAATCATTAAGGGTAGGTTTATCCTCGACCGGGCTTTGGCCCTCCAAGAAATCATACATGAAATGAAAAGCAAAAAGCTAGGGGGCATTTTGCTAAAGCTTGACTTCGAGAAAGCCTACGACAGGGTCAATTGGGAGTTTCTGACAGAAGTCTTGCGAGCAAAGGGTTTTGACGGTGGAGTTGTACACAGGATCATTCAGCTTGTTACCGGTGGTCAGACTGCTATATCCATTAACGGAGAAATCGGGCCCTTCTTCCGCAACAAGAGGGGTTTGCGGCAAGGAGACCCTCTTTCCCCCTTACTCTTCAATTTTATGGCGGAGGCCCTCTCCATCATGCTTTCTAAGGCTGGTGAGGCAGGTCATATCTCTGGTCTGGTGCCGCATCTGATTCCCGGGGGGGTTTCACACTTGCAATACGCCGACGACACTTTGATCATGATCCAATACGACGAGAGACAGATCATTAACTTGAAGTTCCTTCTCATGTGTTTCGAGGAGATGTCTGGCCTCAGAATCAATTACCATAAGAGCGAGGTGATTGTTATGGGGCAACCTTTGGAGGTACAACAGAGAGTAGCCAACATGTTGAATTGCAAACTAGGTGCTTTTCCTTTTGTGTATTTGGGTTTACCTATCTCAGACCGCAAACTCTCTATAGATCAATGGATGTTCCTTGTAAGAAAGCTGGGTCTTAAGATTGAATCTTGGTTGGGCAGATTTCTTTCCTCGGGAGGAAGGTTAATTCTCTCCAACTCCTGCTTAGCCAGCTTGCCAATGTTTGCCATGGGGCTCTTCCTGCTCCAAGACGGGGTTCACTCTAAGTTTGACTCGCATCGATCCCGGTTCTTTTGGGAAGGATCGGGACCAAAGCGTAAATATCACTTAGTGAACTGGCCAGCGGTCTGCCGTCCAAAGGAAGCCGGGGGGCTAGGACTTATCAACTCCAGGAAAATGAATATTGCTCTTATGCTCGAATGGGTTTGGAAACTATATCAGGGGGACAATGCCTTATGGTGCCAGATCATTCGGGCCAAGTATGCTGTCGCGACTGACATTTTTGCTGGATCAGGGGTGGGAGGCTCTCCCTTTTGGAAGAGCTTACACAAAATTAAGCATTTTTTCAAGTTGGGAGCCAAACACTTGGTGCTTGATGGGAAACGCACCTTGTTCTGGCTCGATCTCTGGGTGGGTCGGCGGCCTCTTAAGGACTCCTTCCCCAGCCTGTTCAGTATTTGTGACAACCCTCAGCTTCTTGTTGCCTCAGCCTGTGTAGATCCGTCGAGACTCAGATTCCGAAGATAGTTTTCTTTAGTCGCCCGACGGGAATGGGAGGAGTTACAACATATCCTAGAGCGAACTAACCTTTGCCCTGGGGAGGACAAGGTTGTTTGGAATCTAGACCCTTCGGGTGTGTACTCAGTGTCTTCGATGTACAACAAGCTTTCTGAGGGTGCCTCGGTAGCTTTTGCTAGGGATATTTGGGAGGCCAAGATACCGCTCAAGATCCGTATTTTTACCTGGCAATTGGTGCTTGACCGTCTACCGTCCAGTCTTTTGATTTCTTCAAGACATGGCCCGGCCACGGGTCGCTGCGCCTTGTGCGACAGCCCGGAAAACGCCGACCATATTTTCTTTTCCTGCTCTCTCGCCAGATTCATGTGGAGTGTGGTTAGACAGCTGCTTGAATGTCGTTGGTCTCCCTCTTCCTTTGCGCAATTTTTCGCCATTGTTTCTTGCTATTCGGGCCGTCAGAGACGGCTTATTTGGACTTTATTCGCCGCCCAAAGCTGGGCGCTTTGGAACATCCGTAATAAGCATGTGTTTGAGTCTAGGGTGATTTCTAAACCTGCTAATATTTTGTATGATGTCATTATTCTTCTGCAGCTGTGGGAACTTCTCGCAAAGCCACAAGACAGACCAAATCTGGTGAAGTTGACAAGGCAATTAAAGCATATTCACGCGGACTTGGTGGCAAGTGAAAACTAGATGGAGCGGCATGATGATCGCGTCCTCAAGGCGTGCACTGGGGCAAGTTTTGAAGAAGCGTCGTTTGCTTGTCCTCCTCTAGCTAGTCCTGGTTCCTTTTTGTTCTAGGGTTTTGATTTCCTGCAACTTTGTTGGCTAAGCTGTATGCCGCAGCATTGTAACCTAACTATGTCGCAAACCTGAGGGCTTTATTAATTTAAAGTCGGGCAATAGCTGCCTTTTATCTAAAAAAGTAGCTATACAATTTACTGCCATGCCTAGCAGCCAGCACAAGCTGACTCAGCTCCCAATGAATGATGCTGATGTGCATAGGTTTCAAAAATAGGAATCAGGTTGCACCATAACACATTACGAGAATTGATTGGAGAAAGAGACGGTGAGTTGGACCGCTCCTCGTTCCCCATCTACAGTAGATCGAGGCGATTTGTGACAACCTCCGCTCCTCCCACCTCGCCGGCGTCGATCCGGTCGATCCCTCACCCTCCGGCGGCCGCTCCGGCGGCGGGAGGATGGGGAATCGACGGATCACGTCGTGTATATAGCGTAGGGTGTAGTGGTGTGGCTGCCGGCGGCGCTGTGGAGGCGGCGGCGTGGTCGGATTGCTTTAGGTGGGCAGCACTCCTCTCCTCCACTCTGGCTGCTCCGGTGGAGCGTCGAAGCGGACCTGCTGTCCCTTGCGCGACTGCGGCTCGTCGGAGCTGTGGTCCGTGGTGTCCCTGTGCCGGTGGCCAAGTGATGGCGGCGTCGGTTGTTGTTGTTGTCCTTGAAGGTGTGGTTGCAGGTGACCGAGATGGCGTCGTCGCCTGTCGTGCAGGGTGGAGGTGCTCAGGTACTGAGGAGCGTCGACTTCCTGGTCGCAAGGGGAATCCTCCCAGTCCAAGCTTTCGGAGGAAAAGCGGCGGGTTTCGCCGGCGCAGCGGCTTGCTCGACGGAGACGAGGCCAAAGCTCAGAAGGACCTCTTTGTAATCTTCTTTGTTTCTGGGCTTTTCTGTAAGAATCTTGGTTAATGCAATCAGATCCTTCTTCGCAAAAAAAAAATTGATTGGAGAAAGAACTTGCCATGGGGGCTTTGGCTCCTCAACTAAATTCCTCTTATTCAGATATCCCAACACACGAACAGTACACAATCTGGTAGGTAGCCAGCCTTCCGATCTGCATGCCCTAGATCAGCAGCGTCAAGCCAAGAAGCAGTCCACGTCTTGTACATGGTCAGGCCAACGCATGTGTGCATGGGCTGGATGCATGTCATACACATACACGCGGGGGCTGAGCACATGTGCGCGAACGCCATCGACGCGGTCAGCTTCTACTTCGGCCAGGCACACATACAGCATTTCGCCTGGAGGCGAGTATGCATGCTTGGATCTTCGAAGTGACGTCTGTGGTTGACAGTGCCATGGCTTCATTCGCATGCTCTATTGACATGGAAGGTGTTGTGTTCGACGAGGGGCCTAGCGGCATGGCTGCTCCGGCGACGGTGTGGACGTTTCGCGGTGGTGGGCAAGGTTGCAGCGCTTGCGGAGTTTCGGTCGGCAGGCGGCGCGTTCCAACGGTGGCCGACATCACGCGATGAAGACCTTCGTCTGTTCGCTGCTGTGGACGCCTGATGGGATCGGCGAGGTGGTCGGTGGCCTTGATCGTCTTCTTCTATCGAGCCTACCGGTCGCGTGGAGCTAGCTACTTGTCCTCCTGGATCTGGCAGGAGTGTCGAGTTCCGGAACGCTCCGCCAGCGACTCCCTTGGGCGTATTATATATGCCTGGAGCTTGTTGGATCGGATGGGATTCGGTCGTGTGCACCCATGTTTTCTTCCTGTCTATTTGGTTCAGGAGGGAGCGACACGAAGCTCTGCAGTATGTTGCCTTTGTGGGACATGTCTTTGGCTCCATGGTGAAGTCAGTCGCGGAGAATGATATCGAAGCCGAGTTCAGAGGACTAGTACTGGTGGTGATGAGGAATTGGCTTTGTGATTTATGATTTGGAGTAGCGGTAATGGCAAGTGGGGGTGACAACACAGGAGAAGTTCAGAGTCTAGACTTGCAGTGTGAAAATCCAAGGTCTGGCCTTAATTGGTTGTGTCTGACAATGACCTTGTTGAAGGCATTGTTTTGTGAGCGCGGATTTTCTCCAGGGTGAAAACCTATGATCTATGATCAGGGCGACGACGGTGTTTCTGCACTGTTTCCTTCTTGAAGGCGTCGCTTTTGGAGAAGATGAATTTCTGGTGTTGTTTTGGTGGTGGTTGGTTCGCTGCTACAAGAAATAGATCACTATTGCGGCATTTTTATGTAATTCTTTTTATTTTTTGGCTGTGTGCATCCGTATTGCCATTAGGGCAGTATGTTGTTGCAGAGGCTGGGTGTAATTGGTATCTTCTTGATATTAATATATACTCTTTGTCGAAAAACTAACAGTACACAAGAACAAGTAAATGACATGTAAACATGGAAAGCTTGTAAGATTACCCGTTGGTAGGTTCATGCACATACGAACAGGAAGGGGCCATGGAAGCTTTATCTTCATCACTGTTATTCGGTCCTCAAACTCCCGCTTTCTGTACTGTCAAAAAAAAAAAACTCCCGCTTTCTGTCAACTTGCAAAATATGGTGTACTTCTTCTCCCCCATTCAGCCTGGCAAAGAATGCACTGGAGCTGCAGTTGATATATCCTGGTACTAGCAGCAAAATGGCATCGGCCTCAAGAACATATTGCAGCAGATACCCAACCATTATTGACATCCAAGAACATGTATGTGCAATACTCAGAGCAGGGTATCCACAATAGACAGCCAATTTCAGTGTTGTTCCAAGATTAGATTCCACATTCATTTCAGCTCTTCTAGATAGCAGAAAAGGCACCATTGCAAAATTAGAATTGGCCAGAAATAATAGATAGGAACAGTGGAACTGCACTTCGGCTAGCTGGCTTGTAATCCACGGCCAGATAGGAACAACAAGAACTGCATTAGCTGGTTGTACACATTGAGTAACTGGACACCATCTGGGAGGCTTCCACAATACGTTATCCAAGCATCAATTCGCACAAGGGCTGCTGGTTTTATTATCTGTAATGGAACTAAGAGATGCTACAAGTTTACCATGCGGATGCTGCAATATCATCCCAACAATCTCAAGCGTATGGCTATGAGTCCAACCTGTTGCATCCTCTTTTATGTGAAACGTGTTAGTCTCTAGCTCCGGAGGAGGCCATGGCGGTCGCAGTAGCACTTGTCTGTGTTCTTCTTCAACTGCCCAATCAGTGCTTCTATGCAAATAACCAGACAACACCAATTCCACACAATATGTGTGCAGATCGCCTCATCAGTAAGAAGTCCAGAGTGCTTGGACTGTGGAAGTGTATATCTAAACAAGGATCTGGCCACTTGAACAACACTGGCTGCAGCTGTACACACTGAATCTTCAGAGCAAAAATAATCTCAGTGAGGGTTGCCTCCCATTCAAATGCCACTGTTCCCGAGAATGGCATGTCCCGTGATATCTGCTTGGCATCCATTTTACAATGCAATATGGCAATTCGACAAGTCTGATCGTCCCACCGGAGTATAATCTAAATACATGTGCTCCTGTTTGTAACAAGAGGAGGCCATGGAGTCTTCGCAGCCCAGAGCATCTGTTGCGCACTCTCGCAAAATAAACCATTCAACTGCAAAATCTGGATCATATCCTTGCCCCTGATTATGTACCCTGGTGGAGGCCATGGTAGATGCAGTGTGAGATTGTCGCCGCCCTCAAGCAGGTCGCCCAAGGATGGACCCATTAAATCAGCCGAGACTGCAGCTGTGAAGCTCCGTGGATGCACATTGAACAATGAGGTCGCACTCAAGTGAGTCAGTAACATGGAAATGGGGTATTCTCTGCCGGTGTTGTAGTTGGGGCCATAAGGTGGGCGCCACTGCTGCAAATGTTTCCCTTGCCACGGAACCTCTGGTTCTGAACATGGCTTCAGCGCGTATACCTTTTCTGGGTACTTGAAAGGTGGCCAAGGCTATGGCCGTGATGTTCAAAGTCGGATCTTGTATGAACCAGGACATGGGCACGTCCATATCAATCTCAAATCAGATGGTCATATACACTGAAGGCATCATTGTTTGAAGCTCACTGTGGATGTACGACTTCAGTAACTGGATGATCAAAGCCTCAGAGGGTACATGATTTTTCCAGGACACGTCCTTCTCGAGCTGGGACTCTTTCTCCTACCAAGCTGTCTTCTATGTCGAAGGAGATGGGGCCAGTTGAGATATTGGCCAGGAAATGTCATCTGGACTTGAACTGTGAATGCAGGTCCAAGTGCCACTGCTGCAGTTGGTGGTGGCTTCGACTGTGTGGCGTGGGGAACCACAGACGCAATTGGCGGGCGGCAGTGCAGCGACACAGGTGGCATCAATTGAGAGGGCATCATCACATACCACATACACAGCAGGCTCGTGGACGACATTGTAGGTGGTCGTGGGCGATGTTGGTGTTGCTATCCGGGTGTGCACAGAAAGCGATTCAGAGGTGTCATGGCTGGGGAATTCGGACGAACAATTGGTGGGCATCATAGTAGCGAGGTCAGAGTTGGTAATACCGACTGCACCATGGAGGGCCTGCAGCTCAGAGAATGCGTAGCTCGTATCCGGGACTGGCGCTACGCAGTCGCGTTCGAGGTAGTCGGAGTCGCCCACGAGGTAGTCGTAGATGCGTCGGGCTCCCGGAGTGAGGTCGTTCTCGGTGGATACGGCCGAGGCAGAGATTGGGGTGGGGGACGCACTGGCCGGCTCACTAGAGGCGGCGCCGCTCGGGGCGCGCAGGGTCGCAGCCGAGAGTTGGTGTAGAGTAAAGTAGAGCTCGCCGGAGAGGAAACTGATGCGGCCATCCTCTCCTTCGCCAAAGCGACGCAGGCAGCCCACTCGCGGTCGCAGTTCTCGGGGTCAGCCATGGCGAGGTCATGCGTCGCCTTCATGAACAGGGTCTGCTCCATGGCTTTGGTGGTGGAGAAAAATTGGGCGTGGATCCTCTACAGTAATATTACTACTGTATGTGTACAGTACTTGAGAGAATCAACCGTTAAATTCAATCCATCTAACCTCCTCGCATTGCTCGATAGACACAGCATTTGAAACAAACTTCCGTGCGTTTAAGTAGTCATGTACGCATACAGTAGTAATATCTTTATCGAAAAAATACAGTAGTAATATTACTGCGGACGAGCCACGCCACAAAATTAGATAGTACTAGTACCAACTCCAAGGTGAAGCATTGTGGGTGCCCTAAGAAAAGATTTTGTCACGCTCTGGATCCCGGGATAAAAAATTTGATCACAGGGAAGTTGGGACGTCCAGCGCTGTCCAGCATGTAAACCGTAAAGAGCTTCGCTCCGTAATTCTTAAACATAATGTGACTGTTGGTATACTGCATTGAATGATCACCTGTTCCGTTCTAATTTCCAGCGTCAAACCATTGGTATGCACGCGCGGAAGCATCTTTTCCCGAGGAGTCGTGGAGTATATTTGGGGTCTGCAATCTGAATAAAATTGCAAGGCTTAACCACTACTGACTACGTACTACTAGTAGTATCAGTTTCTCAAATCGTCTCGTCTCCCCTACTTTTTCTCTTTCTCCAGTCCACACTGCCAAGCTATCGCCATGGAGGGTGGCTGCACAAACCTCACCGACGTCACGCGCTCGACGCAGCTGCTCAAGATCAACGGCTACTGCATGGCCAAGACCATGGACAGCAACGACGGCCCCATCAAATCCAGGTGGAACGTCCATGGGTACGACTGGGAAGTCCAACTCTATCCCGCAGGCCTGTCCGGACGTCGTGTTTCCAGTCCGTCTTTAGCTCTGAAACTTATCTTCGTCGGTGAAGCCCGCACGGGCAGCGTGAGGGCGAGTCTATGCTGCCGACTGGTAGATCCAAGGGGGAAGCTAAAACCATCTGAGGAGAAGATCGAAGCAGGAACATTCAAGCGTCCCCAAGATTGCTCGAGTGCAGTGCTGGTGATGCAGATGGAGTATCTAGAAAAGTCGGGCTATCTCAAAGATGATTCTCTGACCGTTGAGTGCACCCTCACCGTGCTCAAGGAAATACCCGATGTGGTGACGAGATCAAATGATGAAGTGGATGTCCCGTCACCCGGCTTGCACCATGACCTCGGTGAGCTCCTGCAGAGTGAGACCGGTGCGGACGTCACGTTTGTCGTCTCCGGCGAGTCATTCGCGGCTCACAAGGTCATACTCGCCTCAAGGTCCCCTGTTCTCATGGCGGAGTTCTTTGGGAAGATGAAGGAGAAGACCTGCAGGCGCGTCGAGGTGAAGGACATGGAGGCGCCGGCATTTGAGGCCATGCTGCATTTCATCTACACTGACACGGCACCTGAGCTCGATGAACCGCTGGAGAAGATGGTTGTTATGGCTCAGCATCTACTCGCTGCTGCTGACAGATATGGGCTGGATAGGCTCAAGCTGATGTGTGAAGACAGGCTTTTCCGGGGCATCACTGTCGACACGGCTGCGATGACTCTGGCTCTAGCGGAGCATCATAGCTGTTCCTTGCTCAAGGATAAGTGTTTAGAGTTTATCGTCAGCACTCCTGCCATCCTTGATGCCGTCATGGCGACGGAGGAGTATACCCAACTGGAGGAAACCTGCCCTTTCGGTCCAGCGCGAGCTTCTCAAGTCTGCGCGTGCGAGGAATCGTAGCTAGTGACAGGGTCCTAGCCACCATGCATTGATCGATTGCTGCGAGTGTGGTCTATAGGAACTTATGTTTACTGTCTTTCCCCGGTAATAAATAACTTAATTCCATGGGTCGACTCATATATGCTACTCACCCAATCCAATGAATCCCATGGTATATGCTACTCATATATGTGGTCTATACTTGTTTGTTCCAAGGAAAAAAATAGCGCGCTATAACAAAATAGCGTGAGTCTAAAAATACGCTATTAACATGCTATAGCGTGTTATTAACGCGAATAGCACGCTATAGCATCGAAATAGCGTAGCGTCGGCTCTCCAAATATGCTATAGCGTGCTATTAGCGTTGGAATAACGCGCTATTTTTTTCCATGGTTTGTTCACATTTCTCCTTTAAGATTTGGGCTGTGACTAGCACTAGTAGAAAACATGACGTTTATCATGGTTTGAATATGATTTGCCTTTTTTTTCCTGATGTTAATAAAGGTAACATGTTACACTGCAATGGTTTAATTTGTAACTTTGTTTGGTACTTAGCAGAAACAGATGCCTCTTACTGCTGACGTATTTACACTCTAGCGAAAGAGGGACCAATCATTCCTTGGTTGCAATTCAGAACATAAAGTTGATACTTCTCATCAATTAATGATACCATTTAGGATCAATCTATTTTTATCTGGGGCTTATTATTTATCTTCGCGTGATTTTGATTGTGTGAATCGATGGTTGAGTTTAAGAAATTTATCCTTCAAAGGCAGAGTTGTATTTGTAGAAATTCCATCCTTGCCTTTTGCATGTTGGACTCCCAATGGTGTTGAATGGAACTCGAAATGAAACCTTTCCGTGTTACTTATTTAGGTCATGTATTCCATCCAAAGTAGTGACAAATGAATAAAAGTGTTCGCTACAGTTTGATCACTTTCTAACAAACTTGATGATTTGATTCAGAAGTTTTAATGTGTCCCCCAGAACAACAATTGACTACCATAGTTGGTGTCGGCTTCCATCAGGTGGTGTGATGAATGATTCCTTGAAACAGGAAGAGGTGCATGCTAGGCAGGAGCCGGCGGCGTTACGACTGGTGAAGCGGTGTGTCTCGCATGTAATTCACATGTTAACTTTATGGTGGTTGTTGTTACAGTAGTTGCAGAAAATTAGGTGTGTCTCACATCAAGTTTGGCGCCCGTGTGGGTTGTGTCGCTTCCTCGCTTGGGTGAATTGGGAATATAAGCATCATCTTGCGTGAATTGGGACAATGAGCATCACTGAGCAAGAGGCTGGTGTCACTACCTCGCTTTGCGTGAATTGGGACTATGAGAATCACCGAGCAAGAGGCTTAGGATTTTTGATATGGTGGAGGAGAAGCGTGTTGGGCCGTGGAATATGGAACAAAACACATACGACAAAGTTTTATCGTAGTTATTGCATTTGACGTGCGTTCCATGTGCACCCTTACTAGTACGTCAAGTGGGAGTGGTGTCGGAGGTGGGTTTAGATGATGCTACGATTGGATCCATATCAGTGACATCATATCATTTATCCATAAATGTAACTGTCACTCCAAATAGAACCTGAAACCGTCCAAAAGGGCAAACGTGTCCAAACCAATAAATCTTCTTTTTTTTTCATGGATGAATGGCTTAATATTGAATATTATAGGCTTTTGAGACTTGGCTAACCATTCACATATCTGTGATTGTATTCCGGATATGAGTTAGATTTTTCCGATCACGGAATTAATTTGGTATACATGATTCCCCGATACATGGCCCTTGATAACCTTCCAGGTGGTTACGATTTTACATGACAAAGTCATTGGTCAGATGGTATCTTACTTGGAAATAAACTCGCTCGATGGATCACATAAAATTCCAGTTCCAAGATAGGGGTGACAGTTTTTCATGTAGGTAAGATGCCATGTATGATGCATCCCAAAGCGAGCACTAGGCTGTTCTCCTTCGAGAATTGGTCGATCTTGCTAAAGATAATCCATAACCTATTCTCATAGGAAGGGACTTCGATATCCTCAGATTTCAGCAAGACAAAAACAATTAATTAAGAAGGTTTATAGCCTGTGGAGAGACCTTTCTTCCTTGAGCCCCTCACCAGATCCCATCGCCGGCCTCTCTCCCCCTTGCCGTCGGCGGCCATGGTGGCCGGCGGTGAGTTGGAGAGGGGTCTGGTTCCTGTAGTTTTAGGAGTTCTCTTGTTTAGTTTTCTCCCCAAATAAATTGGCGACCGGATCCAGATCCACCTTGGTTCTACTTCTTTCTTCACTTCCTCAAGCTTTTGGATTTCAGGCAGATATATGGAGATGGGTTGACGGTGGCTCCTGCGCTAGCACTCTGCGTTCTGATCCATGGCAAGGCTTGACTTCGGTCACCCTTGCTCTCTTCACCCCATCCCCTTCTTCCTGTAATAATTTCTCCTACATGTTTCTAGATGGAGGCCAAAATCTAAGCCTTCTTTTCTCTCATCGTAGTGAAGTTGAGGAGGATAGATTTGATGATTTTGGCTGTGATGTGGGAAGTCTGCAGCGGGGGAACTGCGATGTTTCTTTGGGGAGTGCATCCACGACAACACCTCTTCTGCTACCGTCCATGATGGTCGAAGGGCGACCACTCTCGCCTCCGTCGCCGTCAACGGTGGCTTCTCCGGTCGGCGGCAGATGGTCATCTTCAACCTCCATGCTACTATGCCAAGAAGGAGGCCTTTTTGCTCCTGTGCAGAGCTCCCGCTGCTCCATCCCAAGTGGTGAAGTCTCCGGCGATGGCGTGGTCGGCTGTGCTGAGAAGCATCGATGCGATGGAGAAGGAGCTGGACCCGATTGCTTTCTCCATTTTAGATTTAGGGTCCTTTGTGCTAAAAGTGAGGGCTTGTTTGTATTTTCCACCTCTCTTCGGTCATTTATGTAAATTGTATCTCCGTCGACGATATGAAATAAAGCTTCTCGGTCCTTGGGACCGATCCCCTGTTCAAAAAAAATTATACTGAATGGGAAGCAAACCATTGTATTGTCATGGGAGCGCTCTTTAGCGTATTGAGGTAATAATCTCCGGCCATATGCTCCAATACTTCTTGACTTTGGGATCACGAAAATTCAAAATCAAAACCACGTTTCAGGTTTGAATTAGGTTGGTCCACCACGAGGTTTTTGAGGCAGGTTAACGACGTCCGAAACAGCCCCCCTGGCTGGTGAACCCCAACTTAGAGGTGAAATAATTTATTCCGCGCATTGCGACAACACCTTAGATGATAGGACCTTCACGCTAGTGACATATACAAAAATGGAAAATAGAGATTTTCAGTGATCATTGATAATTTTCGAGCAGCTTGCCAAAACACGTTTTCCATCTTCCCTGGAAAAATGATACTATGTACTCCGTACAATTAGGGGTGTAAACGGATCGGATTGGATCGGATCGGATTTTGCTCATACCATATCCTCTACCATATATTTTTCTCGGATTCGGATTGGAGCAGATATTAATCGGTTCAGATTCGAATGCGGATATATTGGTGTGCGGATTTGAATCCGAAATGGAGCGGACTTGAACCTGAAACAAAAAATAGTCGGATAGATGCTCTCATCGGTAGATAGTACTACCTCCGTTTCAAAGAATAAGGCGTCCTCGTCTTACGAGCTTTTCGTTTGACCAAGAATTACTTTAAATATATAAAGATTATTTGTATGAAATTTGCATCATTAGAAAGTGTTTTTCAATACGAATCCAACGGTTTTAATTGCATATAATATAATTAAAATTTTGTTGCTCAATTTTTATGGTCAAAGTTCGTCTTGGAATACGCGTGCGCCTTATTCCGTGAAACGGAGGTAGTAATAGTTCTTGCAAATCTTTAGAGAGATTTAAGCGTTTAGTCCTGTGCAGTTAAGAAGAAAAGAGACATAATGCCTTAAAGCTCAAGCATTCTATAAAGATGATCGCCAAATGAATTTGGTAACTTTCAAGATTGGCATTTGCTTTTGACTCAAAAATTGGTTTATCCGGTTTCAAACCTTCGGATTATCCTAATTAAATTTCGGATAATCCATATCCGCATGTTATTTCCTATAACGTATCCTATACTATATCGAGAGCACCATTTCGAAATCGGATATCCTTATCCACCGGATTCTTTAAAATCTGATATGGATACCTTAAAACGGATTTGGCGCCGGTTTCGGTGCGGAAATTATCCTATCCGTTTACACCCATACGTACAATGTACTCCTTTAGTTCTAATAATATTTAAGGGGTGCTGAATTTTCGCTAAGATTCTCACAATTTATAGAGAGAAATATCTACATCCACAATATCAAATATACTCAATGTTCTGCAAGGAAAAAAAAACTAGATCAAAAAGCCCCGCGTCGCCCTCCTCTGGCGACACGGGGAAACCCTAGCACCGCGTGATGACCCACAAGTATAGGGGATCGCAACAGTCTTCGAGGGAAGTAAAACCCAAATTTATTGATTCGACACAAGGGGAGACAAAGAATACTTATAAGCATTAACAACTGAGTTGTCAATTCAGCTGCACCTGGAAAAGCACTAGTAATAGGGGTGATGTGAAAGCAGATAATATGAGAGCAATAGTAACAAACACAACAGCAGCAGTAACAGCAACACAGAGGCGATGGCACCATAAAATAGTTGATACTACTTCTAATGGCATATAGGACCGAGTGAGTATTTGATGATCAAAGATGGACCGGGGTTCCCAGCTATCTACACTAGTGGTAACTCTCCAATAACAAGTGTTGGGTGAACAAATTACAGTTGGGCAATTGATAGGATTGAAATAGCACTAAGACAGAACATCCAGTCTATTAATTATGTAGGCATGTTTTCCATATATAGTCATACGTGCTCGCAATGAGAAACTTGCATAACATCTTTTGTCCTACCAGGTGGTGCGGGCCTCAAGGGAATCTACTGGTAATTAAGGTACTCTTTTTAATAGAGTACCGGAGCAAAGCATTAACACTTGGTGAAAACATGTGATCCTTGATGGCGTGTATTTCACACGTTCGTTGGGCAACCCCAAGAGGAAGGTATGATGCGCACAGCAGCAAGTTTTCCCTCAGAAAGAAACCAAGGTTTATCGAACCAGGAGGAGCCAAGAAGCACGTTGAAGGTTGATGGCGGCGGGATGTAGTGCGGCGCAACACCAGAGATTCCGGCGCCAACGTGGAACCTGCACAACACAACCAAAGTACTTTGCCCCAACGAAACAGTGAGGTTGTCAATCTCACCGGCTTGCTGTAACAAAGGATTAACCGTATTGTGTGGAAGATGATTGTTTGCAGAAAGTAAAACAAGTATTGCAGAGATTGTATTTCAAGAGAATTGGACGGGGTCCACAGTTCACTAGAGGTGTCTCTCCCATAAGACGAACAGCATGTTGGGTGAACAAATTACAGTTGGGCAATTGACAAATAAAGAGAGCATGACAATGCACATACATATCATGATGATTATAGTGAGATTTAATTGGGCATTACGACAAAGTACATAGACCGCCATCCAACTGCATCTATGCCTAAAAAGTCCACCTTCAGGTTATCATCCGAACCCCCCAGTATTAAGTTGCAAAGCAACAGACAATTGCATTAAGTATGGTGCGTAATGTAACTAGTGACTACATCCTTGAACATAGCACTAATGTTTTATCCCTAGTGGCAACAGCACAACACAACCTTAGAACTTTCACTGTCCCAGTGTCAATGCAGGCATGAACCCACTATCGAGCATAAGTACTCCCTCTTGGAGTTAAAAGCATCTACTTGGCCAGAGCATCTACTAGTAACGGAGAGCATGCAAGATCATAAATAGCACATAAGCATAACTTTGATAATCAACATAACAAGTATTCTCTATTCATCGGATCCCAACAAACGCAACATATAGAATTACATATAGATGATCTTGATCATGATAGGCAGCTCACAAGATCCGACAATGATAGCACAATGGGGAGAAGACAACCATCTAGCTACGCTATGGACCCATAGTCCAGGGGTAGACTACTCACTCATCACTCCGGAGGCGACCATGGCGGTGTAGAGTCCTCCGGGAGATGATTCCCCTCTCCAGGTGCCGGAGGCGATCTCCGGATCCCCGAGATGGGATCGGCGGCGACGGCGTCGCAAGGTTTTCCGTATCGTGGCTCTCGGGGGTTTCGTCACGGAGGCTTTAAGTAGGCGGAAGGGCAAGTCAAGAGGCGGCACGGGGGCCCGCACCATAGGCCGGCGCGGCCAGGGGCCACGCCGCCCTAGGGTTTGGCCACCCCGTGGCCCCTCTTCGTCTCGTCTTCGGTCTTCTGGAAGCTTCGTGAGAAAATAGGCCTCTGGGCTTTTATTTCGTCCAATTCCGAGAATATTTCTTTACTAGGATTTCGAAACCAAAAACAGCAGAAACAGGAACTGGCACTTCGGCATCTTGTTAATAGGTTAGTTCCGGAAAATGCACGAATATGACATAAAGTGTGCATAAAACATGTAGATAACATCAATAATGTGGCATGGAACACAAGAAATTATCGATACGTTGGAGACGTATCAGCATCCCCAGTTCTGCTCGTCCCGAGCAGGTAAAACGATAACAAAGATAATTTCGGAGTGACATGCCATCATAATCTTGATCATACTATTTGTAAAGCATATGTAATGAATGCAGCGATCAAAACAATGGTAATGACATGAGTAAACAAGTGAATCATAAAGCAAAGACTTTTCATGAATAGCACTTCAAGACAAGCATCAATAAGTCTTGCATAAGAGTTAACTCATAAAGCAATAATTCAAAGTAAAGGTATTGAAGCAACACAAAAGAAGATTAAGTTTCAGCGGTTGCTTTCAACTTGTAACATGTATATCTCATGGATATTGTCAACATAGAGTAATATAATAAGTGCAATAAGCAAGTATGTAGGAATCAATGCACAGTTCACACAAGTGTTTGCTTCTTGAGGTGGAGAGAAATAGGTGAACTGACTCAACATTGAAAGTAAAAGAATGGTCCTCATAAAGGAAAAGCATCGATTGCTATATTTGTGCTAGAGCTTTGATTTTTGAAAACATGAAACAATTTTGTCAACGGTAGTAATAAAGCATATGCATCATGTAAATTATATCTTATAAGTTGCAAGCCTCATGCATAGTGTACTAATAGTGTCCGCACCTTGTCCTAATTAGCTTGGACTACCTGGATTATCACCGCAATACATATGCTTTAACCAAGTTTCACAAAGGGGTACCTCTATGCCGCCTGTACAAAGGTCTAAGGAGAAAGCTCGCATTTGGATTTCGCTTTTGATTATTCTCAACTTAGACATCCATACCGGGACAACATAGACAATAATGGACTCCTCTTTTAATGCTTTAAGCATTTGACAACAATTAATTCTTTTCTCATTAGAGATTTGAGGATATTTGTCCAAAACTGAAACTTCCACCATGAATCATGGCTTTAGTTAGCGGCCCAATGTTCTTCTCTCACAATATGCATGCTCAAACCATTCAACTCAGTGTAGATCGCCCTTACTTCGACAAGACGAACATGCATAGCAACTCACATGAAATTCAACAATGAGTTGATGGCGTTCCCCAGAAACATGGTTATCGCACAACAAGCAACTTAATAAGAGATAAAGTGCATAATTACATATTCAATACCACAATAGTTTTTAAGCTATTTGTCCCATGAGCTATATATTGCAAAGGTAAATGATGGAATTTTAAAGGTAGCACTCAAGCAATTTACTTTGGAATGGCGGAAAATACCATGTAGTAGGTAGGTATGGTGGACACAAATGGCATAGTGGTTGGCTCAAGTATTTTGGATGCATGAGAAGTATTCCCTCTCGATACAAGGTTTAGGCTAGCAAGGTTTATTTGAAACAAACACAAGGATGAACCGGTGCAGCAAAACTCACATAAAAGACATATTGAAAACATTATAAGACTCTACACCGTCTTCCTTGTTGTTCAAACTCAATACTAGAAATTATCTAGACCTTAGAGAAACCAAATATGCAAACCAAATTTTAGCATGCTCTATGTATTTCTTCATTAATGGGTGCAAAGCATATGATGCAAGAGCTTAAACATGAGCACAACAATTGCCAAGTATCACATTACCCAAGACATTTATAGCAATTACTACATGTATCATTTTCCAATTCCAACCATATAACAATTTAACGAAGGAGAAACTTCGCCATGAATACTATGAGTAGAAACCAAGGACATATTTGTCCATATGCTACAGCGGAGCGTGTATCTCTCCCATAAAGTGAATGCTAGGATCCATTTTATTCAAACAAAACAAAAACAAAAACAAACCGACGCTCCAAGAAAAAGCACATAAGATGTGGCCGAATAAAAATATAGTTTCGGGGAGGAACCTGATAATTTGTCGATGAAGAAGGGGATGCCTTGGGCATCCCCAAGCTTAGACGCTTGAGTCTTCTTGATATATGCAGGGGTGAACCACCGGGTGCATCCCCAAGCTTAGAGCTTTCACTCTCCTTGATCGTGTTGCATCATACTCCTCTCTTGATACTTGAAAACTTCCTCCACACCAAACTCGAAACAACTCATTAGAGGGTTAGTGCACAATATAAATTGACATATTCAGAGGTGACACAATCATTCTTAACACTTCTGGACATTGCATAAAGCTACTGGACATTAGTGGATCAAAGAAATTCATCCAACATAGCGAAAGAGGCAATGCGAAATAAAAGGCAGAATCTGTCAAAACAGAACAGTTCGTATTGACGAATTTTAAAATGGCACCAGACTTGCTCAAACGAAAATGCTCAAATTGAATGAAAGTTGCGTACATATCTGAGGATCATGCTCGTAAATTGGCTTAATTTTCTGAGCTACCTACAGGGAGGTAGACCCAGATTCGTGACAGCAAAGAAATCTGGAACTGCGCAGTAATCCAAATCTAGTACTTACTTTTCTATCAACGGCTTAACTTGGCACAACAAAACTCAAAACTAAGATAAGGAGAGGTTGCTACAGTAGTAAACAACTTCCAAGACACAAAATAAAAACAAAGTACTGTAGGTAAAAACATGGGTTGTCTCCCATAAGCGCTTTTCTTTAACGCCTTTCAGCTAGGCGCAGAAAGTGTGTATCAAGTATTATCAAAGGGTGGTACTTCTACAGCGGGGTGTGGGTTCTTATCAACCAGGCATATTATATTAGATACATAAGTTTTAGCCTCTCCCTTTTCATTAGTCTTAGGCGTGCTACTCTCATCAAACAAATTTTCAGGAACAAGCCAAGCATAATTATTTTCTAGTGCATCATTCATAGCTAGGAGCTTGCATGGTATTGGTGCTTTGATCTCCCCTCCATCATCAATATTATTAGTGTATCTTATTCTATCCATATCCATCTTTTCAAGGAGACTAACAAAATTAGTAGGAGAACCAAGCATATTAAATTTAGCAAAGACCTTTCTAGCTTCTCTTGCTAGACCACCAAATTCTCTAAGAAGGGTTTCTAAAACAAAATCTTTCTTTTCACCTTCTTCCATATCACCAAGTGTGAAAAACATGTGTTGGATTATAGGATTAAGATTAACAAATTTGGTTTCCAACAAGCGAACTAAATGCGCAGCAGCAATTTCATAAGTAGGCGCAAGGTCTACCAAGTGTCTATCTTCAAAATTTTCAATGGTACTAACATGGTTGAAGAATTCTTCTATATTATTTCTCCCAACTATAGACCCACGTCCTACCGGTATGTTCTTTGTGGTAAAATTAAAAGGAAACATGATGAAATAAGTAAAGCAAATGCTAGTAACTAAATTTTTTTGTGTTTTTGATATAGCAAACAAGATAGCAAATAAAATAAAACTAGCAACTAATTTTTTTGTATTTTGATTTAGTGCAGCAAACAAAGTAGTAAATAAAATAAAGCAAGACAAAAACAAAGTAAAGAGATTGAGAAGTGGAGACTCCCCTTGCAGCGTGTCTTGATCTCCCCGGCAACGGCGACAGAAAATATGCTTGATGGCGTGTATTTCACACGTTATTTGGGCAACCCCAAGAGGAAGGTATGATGCGCACAGCAGCAAGTTTTCCCTCAGAAAGAAACCAAGGTTTATCGAACCAGGAGGAGCCAAAGCAAAGGTTGATGGCGGCGTGATGTAAAAAACCAGTGCAGGCGCCAACGGTGCACCCCAACCAAAGTACTTTGCCCTTTGTAACTGTTTGTCTGAACAAAGGATTAACCGTATTGTGTGGAAGATGATTGTTTGCAGAGAAAAAAACAAGTATTGCAGTAGATTGTATTTCAGTAAAGAGAATTGGACCGGGGTCCACAGTTCACTAGAGGTGTCTCTCCCATAAGACGAACAGCATGTTGGGTGAACAAATTACAGTGGGCAATTGACAAATAAAGAGAGCATGACAATGCACATACATATCATGATGAGTATAGTGAGATTTAATTGGGCATTACGACAAAGTACATAGACCGCCATCCAACTGCATCTATGCCTAAAAAGTCCACCTTCAGGTTATCATCCGAACCCCCTCCAGGATTAAGTTGCAAAGCAACAGACAATTGCATTAAGTATGGTGCGTAATGTAACTAGTGACTACATCCTTGAACATAGCACTAATGTTTTATCCCTAGTGGCAACAGACAACACAACCTTAGAACTTTCTGTCCTGTGTGTCAATGCAGGCATGAACCCACTATCGAGCATAAGTACTCCCTCTTGGAGTTAAAAGCATCTACTTGGCCAGAGCATCTACTAGTAACGGAGAGCATGCAAGATCATAAATAGCACATAAGCATAACTTTGATAATCAACATAACAAGTATTCTCTATTCATCGGATCCCAACAAACGCAACATATAGAATTACATATAGATGATCTTGATCATGATAGGCAGCTCACAAGATCCGACAATGATAGCACAATGGGGAGAAGACAACCATCTAGCTACTGCTATGGACCCATAGTCCAGGGGTAGACTACTCACTCATCACTCCGGAGGCGACCATGGCGGTGTAGAGTCCTCCGGAGATGATTCCCCTCCCGCAGGTGCCGGAGGCGATCTCCTGGATCCCCGAGATGGGATCGGCGGCGACGGCGTCTTAGTAAGGTTTTCCGTATCGTGGCTCTCGTGCTGGGGGTTTCGTCACGGAGGCTTTAAGTAGGCGGAAGGGCAAGTCAAGAGGCGGCACGGGGCCCGCACCATAGGCCGGCGCGGCGGGGTGGGGCCGCGCTTAGGGTTTGGCCACCCCGTGGCCCCTCTTCGTCCGTCTTCGGTCTTCTGGAAGCTTCGTGAGAAAATAGGCCTCTGGGCTTTTATTTCGTCCAATTCCGAGAATATTTCTTTACTAGGATTTCTGAAACCAAAAACAACAACGGCACTTCGGCATCTTGTTAATAGGTTAGTTCCAGAAAATGCACGAATATGACATAAAGTGTGCATAAAACATGTAGATAACATCAATAATGTGGCATGGAACACAAGAAATTATCGATACGTTGGAGACGTATCAATCCTCATATCTAAGCCTTCCCCTCCAGTTATCCCAGTTGCTGTCACTCTGGGGCCTCGGGTTCCGGACATAGACATGTGCAAACAACTTGTAGATACAATCTAAGCTATAATTATAGAGCTTAAATCTAAGATCATGCCACTTGTGCACTAGTGACAAGCATTAAACACAACAAGATTGCAGCAACAATAACTTCACAAACTTTATAGATAGACTGATCATAATGTAACAATTCATCCGATCCCAACAAACACAACACCGATTACATCAGATGGATCTCAATCATGTAAGGCAGCTCATGAGATCATTGTGTTGAAGTACATGGGAGAGAGAGTGCCAACTAGCTACTTCTAGAACCCGTAGTCCATGGGGGCACTACTCACGGATCATGATGGAGGCGGTGGCGTCGATGGAGAAGGCTCCGGGGGTCGATCCCCGTCCCGGCAGGGTGCCGGAACAGGACCTTCTGACCCCGAAACTAGGTTTCGCGATGGCGGCGCGCTCCGAAAGTCTTTCCGGAATATGATCTCTCTCAGTAGGGTTTTCGCGACGGAAGGAATATATAGGCGAAAGGGCGGCGCGAGGGGCCCGAGCCCCATATGGCGGCGCCCCCCTCTCTTGGCGCCGGCCTATGGTGTGGAGGCCGTGGGCCTCCCCTGGCTTGCCCTTATGGCTCCGTGTGTCCCTCGAAAAATAGGAGGTTTGGCTTTTGTTTCGTCGAATTCCGAGAATATTGCCCGAACAGCTTTCCGGAACCAAAAAGCAGAAAAACAGGCGACACTTCGGCATCTTGTTAATAGGTTAGTCCCGGAAAATGCATAAAAGTGATATATATAATGCATATAAAACATGTAGGTATTGTCATAAAACTAGCATGGAACATAAGAAATTATAGATACGTTGGAGACGTATCAAGCATCCTCAAGCTTAGTTCCTACTCGCCCTCGAGTAGGTAAACGATAAAAAGAATAATTTCTGAAGTGACATGCTACCAACATAATCTTGATCAATACCATTGTAAAGCATATGAGATGAATGAAGTGACTCAAAGCAATGGTCTATAGTTTGCTAACAAAAAGATAATGACTAAACAACTGAATCATATAGCAAAAAACTTTTCATGAATAGTACTTTCAAGATAAGCGTCAAAAAGTCTTGCATAAGAGTTAACTCATAAAGCAATAGATTCTTAATAAGAGGTTTTGAAGCAACACAAAGGAAGATTTAAGTTTCAGCAATTGCTTTCAACTTTCAACATGCATATCTCATGGATAATTGTCAACACAAAGTAATATAATAAGTGCAATAAGTAAGCATGTAAGAATCAATGCTCACAGTTGACACAAGTGTTTGCTTATAAGATAGAAAGAAGTAGGTAAACTGAATCAACATAAAGTAAAAGAAAGGCCCTTCGCAGAGGGAAGCAGGGATTAAATCATGTGCTAGAGCTTTTTAAATTTTGAAATCATAAAGATAGCATAAAAATAAAGTTTTGAGAGGTATTTGTTGTTGTCAACGAATGGTAGTGGGCACTCTAACTACCTTGTCAACCAGACTTTCAAGAGCGGCTCACATAAAGGACGTTATCTCTACCAGCAAGGTAGATCATCCCTCTTCTCTATTGTTTACACTTGTATTTTAGTTTCATTATTGATAACACTCCTCCCAACCTTTTGCTTACACAAGCTGATACGTCTCAAACGTATCTATAATTTCTTATGTTTCATGCTAGTTTTATGACAATACTCACATGTTTTATATACACTTTACATCATTTTGATGCATTTTCCGGCACTAACCTATTAACAAGATGCCGAAGCGCCGTTGCTGTTTTTTCAGAAATCCTACACGGAAATTTTCTCGGAATTGGACGAAACAAAAGCCCACGGTCTTATTTTGCACGGAGCCTTCCAGAAGTCCGAAGAGGAGACGAAGAGGGGCGACGAGGCGGCCACACCCTAGGGGTGCGCGGCCCCACCCTTGGGCGCGCCGCCCTATGGGGTGGGCCCCTCGAGCACCTCCCGACTCTGCCCCTTCGCCTATATATTCTCTCTATCGCGAAAACCCTATCACCGAGACCCACGATACGAGAAAATTTACTGTAACGCCGCCGCCAATCCCATCTCGGGGGATTCAGGAGATCGCCTCCGGCACCTTGCCGGAGACGGAATCATCACCGGAGGACTCTACATCATCATGCCCGCCTCCGGATTGATGCGTGAGTAGTTCATCCTTGGACTATGGGTCCATAGCAGTAGCTAGATGGTTGTCTTATCCTCTTGTGCTATCATGTTTAGATCTTGTGAGCTGCCTATCATGATCAAGATCGTCTATTTGTAATGCTACATGTTGCGTTTGTTGGGATCCGATGAATATTGAATACTATGTCAAGTTGATTATCGATCTATCATATATGTGTTGTTTATGATCTTGCATGCTCTCCGTTGCTAGTAGAGGCTCGCCAAGTTGATACTTGTAACTCCAAGAGGGAGTATTTATGCTCGATAGTGGGTTCATGCCTCCATTGAATCTGGGACAGTGACAGAAAGTTCTAAGGTTATGAATGTGCTGTTGCCACTAGGGATAAAACATCAATGCTTTGTCCAAGGATATTTGTGTTGATTACATTACGCACCGTACTTAATGCAATTGTCTGTTGTTTGCAACTTAATACTGGAAGGGGTGCGGATGCTAACCCGAAGGTGGACTTTTTAGGCATAGATGCATGCTGGATAGCGGTCTATGTTCTTTGTCGTAATGCCCTAAGTAAATCTCATAGTAGTCATCATGATATGTGTATGAATCTCTATTTGTCAATTGTCCAACTGTAATTTGTTCACCCAACATGCTATTTATCTTATTGGAGAGACACCACTAGTGAACTGTGGACCCCGGTCCATTCTTTTACATCTGAAATACAATCTACTGCATCTCTGTTCTCTGTTGTTTTCTACAAGCAAACATCATTCTCCACACCATACGTTTAATCCTTTGTTTACAGCAAGCCGGTGAGATTGACAACCTCACTGTTAAGTTGGGGCAAAGTATTTTGATTGTGTTGTGCAGGTTCCACGTTGGCGGAATCCCTGGTGTTGCGCCGCACTACACTCCTTCACCAACAACCTTCACGTGGCCTTCATCTCCTATTGGTTCGATAACCTTGGTTTCTTGCTGAGGGAAACTTGCTGATGTACGCATCATACCTTCCTCTTGGGGTTCCCAACGGACGTGTGCTTTACCGTCACAAGCAGCTCTTTTTCTGGCACCGTTGCCGGGGAACTGAAGAAAAGTTACACCACAAAGATTTCTATCTCCACGTCAGCTGCCAGCTCTTTTTACGGCGCCGTTGCCGGGGAGATCAAGACACGCTGCAAGGGGAGTCTCTCACATCCAATCTCTTTACTTTGTTTATTGTCTTGCTTTACTTTATTTTCTATTTTGTTTGCTTTCTTTATATAAAAAACACACAAAAATTAGTTACTTGCTTTATTTTATTTTGTTTTCTGTCTTGTTTGCTTTCTTTATATTAAAAATACAAAAAATTAGTTACTTGTTTTACTTTACTTAATTTAGTTTGCTTTACTTGTTTTTATTACTGTTAAAATGAATACTCCTGAGAACACTAAGTTGTGTGACTTCACTAGCACCAATAATAATGATTTTATATGCACTCCTATTGCTCCACCTGCTACTACAGCAGAATTTTATGAAATTAAACCTGCTTTACTAAATCTTGTTATGAGAGAGCAATTTTCTGGTGTTAGTACTGATGATGCTGCTGACCATCTTAATAATTTTGTTGAACTTTGTAAAATGCAAAAGTATAAGGATGTAGATGGGGATATTATAAAACTGAAATTGTTTCCTTTCTCCTTAAGAGGAAGAGCTAAAGATTGGTTGCTATCTTTGCCTAAGATAGTATTGATTCATGGACTAAATGTAAAGATGCTTTCATTGGTAGATATTATCCTCCTGCTAAAATTATATCTTTGAGAAGTAGCATTATGAATTTTAAGCAATTGGATAATGAACATGTTGCCCAAGCATGGGAAAGAATGAAATCTTTGGTGAAGAATTTCCCTACCCATGGACTAACTACTTGGATGATCATCCAAACCTTCTATGCAGGATTAAATTTTTCTTCGAGGAACCTATTGGATTCAGCTACTGGAGGTACTTTTATGTCCATCACTTTGGGTGCTGCAACAAAGCTTCTTGATGATATGATGATCAACTACTCTGAATGGCACACCGAAAGGACTCCTCAAGGTAAGAAGGTAAATTCTGTTGAAGAAACCTCCTCCTTGAGTGATAAGATTGATGTTATTATGTCTATGCTTGTTAATGGTAGATCTAATGTTGATCCTAATAATGTTCCTTTAGCTTCATTGGTTGCTCAAGAAGAGCATGTTGATGTGAACTTCATTAAAAGTAATAATTTCAACAACAATGCTTATAGGAATAATTTTGGTAACAACAATTATAGGCCATATCCTTCTAATAATGGTAATGGTTATGGTAATTCTTATGGTAATTCTTACAACAATAGTAGGAGTACACCCTCTGGTCTTGAAGTCATGCTTAAAGAATTTATTAGTACACAAACTACTTTTAACAAATCTGTTGAAGAAAAGCTTGGTAAAATTGATGTTCTTGCTTCTAAGGTTGATAGTCTTGCTGTTGATGTTGATCTTTTAAAATTGAAAGTTATGCCTAATGAAGATAAAGATATTAAGTCATTTGCTACAGCAAACGCTATCCAAGTTTGAATTAATGACAATATTAGATTGATGGCTGAATTGCATGCTAGGTGGGAAAGAGAAGAAAAGAAGAAACACTTGCTAAAGAGAATAATGTAGCTAAAGTTTGGACTATTACCACCACTAGTAATGTTGATGCTTCACATGTTGCTAAACCTCCTACTATCAATGGTAAAATAATTGGTGTTGGCAATGTTTCTACTCCTAGTGCAAAGCATGCAAAATTGCCTGAAACTGCTGAAACTGTTTGTGATAAAAGTGCTGAAATTTTTCAGAATGCTGTAGATCATAATGGTTTAGATTTTGATAGTTGTCATATCTCTGAAGTTATTAAGTTCTTACAAAAACTTGCTAGAAGTCCTAATGCTAGTGCTATAAATTTGGCCTTTACAAAACATATTACAAATGCTCTCATTAAAGCTAGAGAAGAGAAATTAAAACTTGAAGCTTCTATTCCTAGGAAGTTGGAAGATGGTTGGGAGCCCATCATTAAGATGAAAGCCAATGATTTTGATTATAATGCTTTATGTGATCTTGGTGCAAGTATTTCTGTTATGCCTGAGAAACTCTATGATATGCTTGACTTGCCACCATTGAAAAAATTGTTATTTGGATGTTAATCTAGCTGATAATTCTATAAAGAAACCTTTGGGAGGATTGATAATGTTCACATTACGGTTAACAATAACCTTGTCCCCGTGGATTTTGTTGTCTTGGATATTGAATGCAATGCATCTTGTCCTATTATTTTGGGAAGACCCTTTCTTTGAACTGTTGGTGCTATTATTGATATGAAGGAAGGAAATATTAAGTATCAATTCCCTCTCAAGAAAGGTATGGAACACTTCCCTAGAAAGAGAATGAAGTTGCCTTTTGATTCTATTATTAGAACAAATTATGATGTTGATGCTTCTTCTCTTGATAATACTTGATTTGCACTTTCCTAGCTGAAAGGCGTTAAAGAAAAGCACTTCTTGGGAGATAACCCATGATATTTTTTATTTTACTACTGTTTTGTTGTGTCTTGGAAGTTGTTACTACTGTAGCAACCTCTCCTTATCATGTTGTTGTGCCAAGTAAAGTCTTTGATAGTAAAGTTGATACTAGATTTGGATTCCTGCGCAGAAACAGATTTTTACCTGTCACGAATTTGAGTAGATCTCTTTGTAGGAAACTCATAAAATGCTGAAAAAATGCATGCGTGATCCTCAGATATGTACGCAACTTTCATTCAATTTGATATTTTTCATCTGATCCTGTTAAGTGCCTCGAAAAATTCATCTTTAAGGACTGTTCTGTTTTGACAAATTCTGCCTTTATTTCGCATTGCCTCTTTTACTGTGTTGAGTGGATTTCTTTGTCCCATTAACTTTCAGTAGCCTTGGGTAATGTAAGTGTTAAGAATGATTGTGTCCTCTCTGAACATGTGAATTTTTGATTATGCACTAACCCTCTAATGAGTTTGTTTTGAGTTAGTTGTGGAGGAAGTTTTCAAGGGTCAAGAGAGGAGGATGATATACTATGATCAAGAAGAGTGAAAAGTCTAAGCTTGGGGATGCCCCCGTGGGTCATCCCTGCATATTTCAAGAAGACTCAAGCATCTAAGCTATGCCCAAGGCATCCCCTTCTTCATCGACAACTTATCAGGTCACCTCTAGTGAAACTATATTTTTATTCCGTCACATCTTATGTGCTTTACTTGGAGCGTCTGTTTGTTTTTGTTTTTGTTTTTGTTTGAATAAAATCGGATCCTAGCATTCCTTGTGTTGGAGAAATACACGCTCCACTTTTTCATATGAACACTGGTGTTCTTAGCTTTACTTTTAATGTTCATGGCGGAGTTGAAAGCCGCTTCGTTGATTGCTATTTGGTTGGAAACAGAAAATGCTTCATGTGGTAAATGGTATATGTCTTAAATAATTTGATACTTGGCAATTGTTTTGAGCTCTCATAGATCATGTTTAAGCTCTTGCATCATGTAGTTTATACCTATTAGTGGAGAACTACTGTAGAGCTTGTTGAAATTTGGATTGCATGATTGATCTCTCTAAGGTCTAGATATTTTCTGGTAAAGTGTTTGAAACAAGGAGACAGTGTAGAGTCTTATAATGCTTGCAATGTGTTCTTATGTAAGTTTTGCTGTACCGGTTCATACTTGTGTTTGCTTCAAACGACCTTGCTAGCCCAAAGCCTTGTACTGAGAGGAAATGCTTCTCGTGCATCCAAAAACCATGAGCCAAAACTCATGCCATTTGTGTCCACCATAACTACCTACTATGTGGTATTTTTCTGCCATTCCAAAGTAAATTTCTTGTGTGCTACCTTTAAAAAAAAAATTCATTCCTTGTCTTTGCAATACATAGCTCATGGGAAAATAGCTTAAAAACTATTGTGATATTGAATATGTTGCTTATGTATCTTATTTCTTATAAGTTGCTTATTGAGCGGTAACCATGTTTCTGGGACTGATGGCGTGTATTTCACACGTTCGTTGGGCAACCCCAAGAGGAAGGTATGATGCGCACAGCAGCAAGTTTTCCCTCAGAAAGAAACCAAGGTTTATCGAACCAGGAGGAGCCAAGAAGCACGTTGAAGGTTGATGGCGGCGGGATGTAGTGCGGCGCAACACCAGAGATTCTGGCACCAACGTGGAACCTGCACAACACAACCAAAGTACTTTGCCCCAACGAAACAGTGAGGTTGTCAATCTCACCGGCTTGCTGTAACAAAGGATTAATCGAATTGTGTGGAAGATGATTGTTTGCAGAGAAAACAGTAAAACAAAGTATTGCAGAGATTTGTATTTCAGTATAAAGGAATGGACCGGGGTCCACGGTTCCACTAGAGTGTCTCTCCCATAAGATGAAAGCATGTTGGGTGAACAAATTACGCCGGGCAATTGACAAATAGAGAGGGCATAACAATGCACATACATGTCATGATAAGTATAGTGAGATTTAATTGGGCATTACGACAAAGTACATAGACCGCCATCCAACTGCATCTATGCCTAAAAAGTCCACCTTCAGGTTATCATCCGAACCCCCTCCAGTATTAAGTTGCTAACAACAGACAATTGCATTAAGTATGGTGCGTAATGTAATCAATAACTACATCCTCGGACATAGCATCAATGTTTTATCCCTAGTGGCAACAGCACATCCACAACCTTAGAACTTTCTGTCACTGTCCCAGTGTCAATGCGGCATGAACCCACTATCGAGCATAAATACTCCCTCTTGGAGTTACTAGCATCAACTTGGCCAGAGCCTCTACTAATAACGGAGAGCATGCAAGATCATAAACAACACATATGCAATAACTTGATAATTAACATAACATGGTATTCTCTATCCATCGGATCCCGACAAACACAACATAGAGTATTACAGATAGATGATCTTGATCATGTTAGGCAGCTCACAAGATCCAACAATGAAGCACAATGAGGAGAAGACAACCATCTAGCTACTGCTATGGACCCATAGTCCAGGGGTGAACTACTCACTCATCACTCCGGAGGCGACCATGGCGGTGTAGAGTCCTCCGGGAGATGAATCCCCTCTCCGGCAGGGTGCCGAGGAGATCTCCGAATCCCCGAGATGGGATCGGCGGGGCGTCTCTGAAGGTTTTCCGTATCGTGGTTTTCGCCTCGGGGTTTCGCGACGGAGGCTTTAAGTAGGCGGAAGGCGCAGTCGGAGGGCCGACGAGGGCCCACACCATAGGGCGGCGCGGGCCCCCTTGGCCGCGCCGCTGTCGCCACCTCGTGGCCCCACTTCGTATGCTCTTCGGTCTTCTGGAAGGTTCGTGGCAAAATAGGCCCTGGGTCTTGATTTCGTCCAATTCGAGAATATTTCGTTACTAGGATTTCTGAAACCAAAAACAACAGAAACAGGAACTGGCACTTCGGCATCTTGTTAATAGGTTAGTTCAGAAAATGCACGAATATGACATAAAGTGTGCATAAAACATGTAGGTATCATCAATAATATGGCATGGAACATAAGAAATTATCGATACGTCGAGACGTATCAGCATCCCCAAGCTTAGTTCTGCTCGTCCCGAGCAGGTAAAACGATAACAAAGATAATTTCCGAAGTGACATGCCATCATAACCTTGATCATACTATTTGTAAACATATGTAGTGGATGCAGCGATCAAAACAATGGTAATGACATGAGTAAACAAGTGAATCATAAAGCAAAGACTCTTCATGAATAGTACTTCAAGACAAGCATCAATAAGTCTTGCATAAGAGTTAACTCATAAAGCAATAAATCAAAGTAAAGGTATTGAAGCAACACAAAGGAAGATTAAGTTTCAGCGGTTGCTTTCAACTTGTAACATGTATATCTCATGGATAATTGTCAACATAGAGTAATATAACAAGTACAATATGCAAGTATGTAGGAATCAATGCACGGTTCACACAAGTGTTTGGTTCTTGAGGTGGAGAGAGATAGGTGAACTGACTCAACATAAAAATAAAGAGAATGGTCCTTCAAAGAGGAAAGCATCGATTGCTATATTTGTGCTAGAGCTTTTATTTTGAAAACATGAAACAATTTTGTCAACGGTAGTAATAAGGCATATGAGTTATGAACATTATATCTTACAAGTTGCAAGCCTCATGCATAGTATACTAATAGTGCCCGCACCTTGTCCTAATTAGCTTGGACTACCGGATCTTTGCAATGCACATGTTTTAACCAAGTGTCACAATGGGGTACCTCCATGCCGCCCGTACAAAGGTCTAAGGAGAAAGCTCGCATTTTGGATTTCTCGCTTTTGATTATTCTCAACTTAGACATCCATACCGGGACAACATGGACAAGATAATGGACTCCTCTTTAATGCATAAGCATGTGGCAACAATTATTATTCTCATATGAGATTGAGGATATGTGTCCAAAACTGAAACTTCCACCATGAATCATGGCTTTAGTTAGCGGCCCAATGTTCTTCTCTAACAATATGCATGCTCCAACCATTAAGGTGGTAGATCTCTCTTACTTCAGACAAGACGGACATGCATAGCAACTCACATGATATTCAACAAAGAATAGTTGATGGCGTCCCCAGAAACATGGTTATCGCACAACAAGCAACTTAATAAGAGATAAAGTGCATAAGTACATATTCAATACCACAATAGTTTTTAAGCTATTTGTCCCATGAGCTATATATTGCAAAGGTGAATGATGGAATTTTAAAGGTAGCACTCAAGCAATTTACTTTGGAATGGCGGATAAATACCATGTAGTAGGTAGGTATGGTGGACACAAATGGCATAGTGGTTGGCTCAAGTATTTGGGATGCATGAGAAGTATTCCCTCTCGATACAAGGTTTAGGCTAGCAAGGTTATTTGAAACAAACACAAGGATGAACAGTACAGCAAAACTCACATAAAAGACATATTGTAAACATTACAAGACTCTACACCGTCTTCCTTGTTGTTCAAAACTCAATACTAGATGTTATCTAGACTCTAGAGAAACCAAATATGCAAACCAAATTAGCAAGCTCTAAGTGTTTCTTCATTAATGGGTGCAAAGTATATGATGCAAGAGCTTAAACATGAGCACAACAATTGCCAAGTATCAAATTATCCAAGACATTTTAGAGTTACTACATGTAGTATTTTCCAATTCCAACCATATAACAAATTAACGAAGAAGAAACTTCGCCATGAATACTATGAGTAGAGCCTAAGGACATACTTGTCCATATGCTACAGCGGAGCGTGTCTCTCTCCCATAAAGTGAATGCTAGGATCCATTTTATTCAAACAAAACAAAAACAAAAACAAACCGACGCTCCAAGCAAAGTGCATAAGATGTGACGGAATAAAAATATAGTTTCAGGGGAGGAACCTGATAATGTTGTTGATGAAGAAGGGGATGCCTTGGGCATCCCCAAGCTTAGACACTTGAGTCTTCTTAGAATATGCAGGGGTGAACCACCGGGGCATCCCCAAGCTTAGAGCTTTCACTCTCCTTGATCATATTGCATCATACTCCTCTCTTGATCCTTGAAAACTTCCTCCACACCAAACTCGAAACAACTCATTAGAGGGTTAGTGCGTAATAAAAATTCACATGTTCAGAGGTGACACAATCATTCTTAACACTTCTGGACATTGCATAAAGCTACTGGACATTAATGGATCAAAGAAATTCATCCAACATAGCAAAAGAGGCAATGCGAAATAAAAGGCAGAATCTGTCAAAACAGAACAGTCCGTAAAGATGGATTTTATTAGGCCACCAGACTTGCTCAAATGAAAATGCTCAAATTGAATGAAAGTTGCGTACATATCTGAGGATCATGCACGTAAATTGTCTTAATTTTCTGAGCTACCTACAGGGAGGTAGACCCAGATTCGTGACAGCAAAGAAATCTGGAACTGCGCAGTAATCCAAATCTAGTACTTACTTTACTATCAAAGACTTTACTTGGCACAACAAAACTCAAAACTAAGATAAGGAGAGGTTGCTACAGTAGTAAACAACTTCCAAGACTCAAATATAAAACAAAAATACTGTAGTAAAAACATGGGTTGTCTCCCATAAGCGCTTTTCTTTAACGCCTTTCAGCTAGGCGCAGAAAGTGTAACTCAAGTATTATCGAAGGGTGGTGCACCTACAGCGGGGTTTGGAGTTTTCTCAACCATGCATAGTATATTGGATACATAAGTTTCAGCGTCTCCCTTCTCATTAGTCTTGGGCTTGCTACTCTCATCGAACAAATTTTCAGGAACAAGCCAAGCATAGTTATTTTCTAGTGCATCATTCATAGCTAGGAGTTTACATGGTATTGGTGCTTTGATCTCCCCACCATCATTAGCATTATTAGTGTATCTTATCCTATCCATGTCCATTTTTTCAAGGAGACTAACAAAATTAGTATGAGAACCAAGCATATTAAATTTAGCGAAGACCTTTCTAGCCTCTCTTGCTAGACCTCCAAATTCTCTAAGAAGGGTTTCTAAAACAAAATCTTTCTTTTCCCCCTCTTCCAAATCACCAAGTGTAAGAAACATGTGTTGGATTATAGGATTGAGATTAACAAATTTAGTTTCCAACATGCGAACTAAAGCAGCAGCAGCAATTTCATAAGTAGGAGCAAGTTCTACCAAGTGTCTATCTTCAAAATCTTCAACGGTACTAACATGACTGAAGAATTCTTCTATATTGTTTCTCCCAATGATAGACCCGCGTCCTACCGGTATGTTTTTTGTGGTAAAATTAAAAGGAAACATGATGAATCAAGTAAAATAAATGCAAGTAACTAATTTTTTTGTGTTTTTGATATAGAGTGCAAGACAGTAAATAAAGTAAAACTAGCAACTAATTTTTTTGTGTTTTGATATAATGCAGCAAACAAATTAGTAAATAAAATAAAGCAAGACAAAAACAAAGTAAAGAGATTGAGAAGTGGAGACTCCCCTTGCAGCGTGTCTTGATCTCCCCGGCAACGGCGCCAGAAAATATGCTGTTGGCGTGCAGTTGACGTGGGAGATAGAAATCTTTGTGGTGTAACTTTCTTCAGTCCCCGGCAACGGCGCCAGAAAATATGCTTGATGGCGTGTAACTCACACGTTCGTTGGGAACCCCAAGAGGAAGGTATGATGCGCACAGCAGCAAGTTTTCCCTCGAAAGAAACCAAGGTTTATCGAACCAGGAGGAGCCAAGAAGCACGTTGAAGGTTGATGGCGGCGGGATGTAGTGCGGCGCAACACCAGAGATTCCGGCGCCAACGTGGAACCTGCACAACACAACCAAAGTACTTTGCCCCAACGAAGCAGTGAGGTTGTCAATCTCACCACTTGCTGTAACAAAGGATTAACCGTATTGTGTGGAAGATGATTGTTTGCGAGAAAACAAAAAACAAGTATTGCAGAGATTTGTATTTCAAGTATAAAGGAATGGACCGGGTCCACAGTTCACTAGAGGTGTCTCTCCCATAAGATGAAAGCATGTTGGGTGAACAAATTACAGTCGGGCAATTGACAAATAGAGAGGGCATAACAATGCACATACATGTCATGATAAGTATAGTGAGATTTAATTGGGCATTACGACAAAGTACATAGACCGCCATCCAACTGCATCTATGCCTAAAAAGTCCACCTTCAGGTTATCGTCCGAACCCCTTCCGTATTAAGTTGCAACAACAGACAATTGCATTAAGTATGGTGCGTAATGTAATCAATAACTACATCCTCGGACATAGCATCAATGTTTTATCCCTAGTGGCAACAGCACAACACAACCTTAGAACTTTCTCACTGTCCCAGTGTCAATGGCATGAACCCACTATCGAGCATAAATACTCCCTCTTGGAGTTACTAGCATCAACTTGGCCAGAGCCTCTACTAATAACGGAGAGCATGCAAGATCATAAACAACACATATGCAATAACTTGATAATTAACATAACATGGTATTCTCTATCCATCGGATCCCGACAAACACAACATAGAGTATTACAGATAGATGATCTTGATCATGTTAGGCAGCTCACAAGATCCAACAATGAAGCACAATGAGGAGAAGACAACCATCTAGCTACTGCTATGGACCCATAGTCCAGGTGAACTACTCACTCATCACTCCGGAGGCGACCATGGCGGTGTAGAGTCCTCCGGAGATGAATCCCCTCTCCGGCAGGGTGCCGGAGGAGATCTCAATCCCCCGAGATGGGATCGGCGGCGGCGGCGTCTCGGAAGGTTTTCCGTATCGTGGTTTTCGCCTCAGGGGTTTTGCGACGGAGGCTTTAAGTAGGCGGAAGGGCAGAGTCGGAGGGCTGACGAGGGGCCCACACCATAGGCGGCGCGGGCCCCTCCTTGGCCGCGCCGCCTTGTGGTGTCGCCACCTCGTGGCCCCACTTCGTATGCTCTTCGGTCTTCTGGAAGGTTCGTGGCAAAATAGGCCCCTGGGTCTTGATTTCGTCCAATTCCGAGAATATTTCGTTACTAGGATTTCTGAAACCAAAAACAGCAGAAAACCTGGCACTTCGGCATCTTGTTAATAGGTTAGTTCCAAAATGCACGAATATGACATAAAGTGTGCATAAAACATGTAGATATCATCAATAATGTGGCATGGAACATAAGAAATTATCGATACGTCTGAGACGTATCAGACGCCATCAACTTTTTACACCTTTGTTGAATATCATGTGAGTTGCTATGCATGTTCGTCTTGTCTGAAGTAAGGGTGATTTATCATGATTAAATGGTTTGAGTATGCATATTGTTAGAGAAGAACATTGGGCCGCCAACCAAAGCCATGTATCATGGTGGAAGTTTCAGTTTGGACATTAATCCTCAATCTCTTATGAGAATATTATCTGTTGTTGAATGCTTAAGCATTAAAAAGAGGAGTCCATTATCTGTTTTCTATGTTGTCCCGGTATAGATGTCCTCAAGTTGAGATCTATCAAAACTGAGAAATCAAATGCGATCTATCTCCTTGGACCTTTGTACAGGTGGCATAGAGGTACCCCTTTTTGACACTTGGTTGAAACATATGTAATGCAATCATAATACATGGAAATCCGAGCTAATTAGGACAAGGTGCGGGCACTATTGGTATTCGATGCGTGAGGCTTGCAACTTATAAGATGTTTTATGCATAACACATATGAATTATTATTACCGTTGACAAAATTGTTTCCATGTTTTCAAAATAAAAAGCTCTAGCACATGAGTAATCCATGCTTCCCTCTGCGAAGGGCCTTTCTTTTACTTTATGTTGAGTCAGTTTACCTACTTCTTTCTATCTTAGAAGCAAATACTTGTGTCAACTGTGTGCATTGATTCTTACATGTTTACCTATTGCACTTGTTATATTACTTTATGTTGACAACTATCCATGAGATATACATGTTACAAGTTGAAAGCAATTGCTGAAACTTAATCATCCTTTGTGTTGCTTCAAAACCTTCTATTAAGAATCTATTGCTTTATGAGTTAACTCTTATGCAAGACTTATTGATGCTTGTCTTGAAAGTACTATTCATGAAAAGTCTTTGCTATATGATTCAGTTGTTTAGTCATTATATTTACCATTGCTTCGAATCACTTCATTCATCTCATATGCTTTACAATAGTATTGATCAAGTTTATGATAGTAGAATGTCACTTCAGAAATTATCCTTGTTATCGTTTACCTACTCGAGGGCTAGTAGGAACTAAGCTTGGGGATGCTTGATACGTCTCAAACGTATCTATAATTTCTTATGTTCCATGCTAGTTTTATGACAATACTCACATGTTTTATATACACTTTACATCATTTTGATGCATTTTCCGGCACTAACCTATTAACAAGATGCCGAAGCGCCGGTTCCTGTTTTTGCCTTTGGTTTCAGAAATCCTACACAGAAATATTCTCGGAATTGGACGAAACAAAAGCCCACGGTCTTATTTTGCACGGAGCCTTTCAGAAGTCCGAAGAGGAGACGAAGAGGGGCGGCGAGGCGGCCACACCCTAGGGGGCGCGGCCCCACCCTTGGGCGCGCCGCCCTATGGGGTGGGCCCCTCGAGCGCCTCCCGACTCTGCCCCTTCGCCTATATATTCTCTCCGTCGCGAAAACCCTATCACCGAGCCACGATACGAGAAAAGTTACTGTGACGCCGCCGCCGCCAATCCCATCTCGGGGGATTCAGGAGATCGCCTCCGGCCCACCGGAGAGGGGAATCATCACCGGAGGACTCTACATCATCATGCCCGCCTCCGGATTGATGCGTGAGTAGTTCATCCTTGGACTATGGGTCCATAGCAGTAGCTAGATGGTTGTCTTCTCCTCTTGTTCTATCATGTTTAGATCTTGTGAGCTGCATATCATGATCAAGATCGTCTATTTGTAATGCTACATGTTGCGTTTGTTGGGATCCGATGAATATTGAATACTATGTCAAGTTGATTATCGATCTATCATATATGTGTTGTTTATGATCTTGCATGCTCTCCGTTGCTAGTAGAGGCTCTGGCCAAGTTGATACTTGTAACTCCAAGAGGGAGTATTTATGCTCGATAGTGGGTTCATACCTCCATTGAATCTGGGACAGTGACAGAAAGTTCTAAGGTTATGGATGTGTTGTTGCCACTAGGGATAAAACATCAATGCTTTGTCTAAGGATATTTGTGTTGATTACATTACGCACAGTACTTAATGCAATTGTCTGTTGTTTGCAACTTAATACTGGAAGGGGTGCAGATGCTAACCCGAAGGTGGACTTTTTAGGCATAGATGCATGCTGGATAGCGGTCTATGTTCTTTGTCGTAATGCCCTAAGTAAATCTCATAGTAGTCATCATGATATGTGTATGAATCTCTATTTGTCAATTGCCCAACTGTAATTTGTTCACCCAACATGCTATTTATCTTATTGGAGAGACACCACTAGTGAACTGTGGACCCCGGTCCATTCCTTTACATCTGAAATACATTCTACTGCAATCTCTGTTCTCTGTTGTTTTCTACAAGCAAACATCATTCTCCACACCATACGTTTAATCCTTTGTTTACAGCAAGCCGGTGAGATTGACAACCTCACTGTTAAGTTGGGGCAAAGTATTTTGATTGTGTTGTGCGGTTCCACGTTGGCGGAATTCCGGTGTTGCGCCGCACTACACTCCTTCACCAACAACCTTCACGTGGCCTTCATCTCGTACTGGTTTGATAACCTTGGTTTCTTACTGAGGGAAAACTTGCTGCTGTACGCATCATACCTTTCTCTTTGGGTTCCCAACGGACGTGTGCTTTACCGTCACAAGCACAAGCCATGGCTAACCGAATCCTCGGGTGCCTTCCAACATTCACATACCATGGAGGAGTGTCTATTTGCAAAATTAAGTTGCTTACTGATAAATCAGGGCAAAACATGTGAAGAGAATTATTAATGAAAGTTGTAATTAATTGGGGCTGGGCACCCCATTGCCAGCTCTTTTTGCAAAATTATTGGATAAGCGGATGTATATGCCACTAGTCCATTGGTGAAAGTCCTTCAGAAGTAAATGACAAGGTTGAAAGATAAACACCACATACTTCCTCATGAGCTATAAAACATTGACACAAATAAGAGATAATACCTTTGAATTGTTTAAAGGTAGCACATGAAGTATTTACTTGGAATGGAAGGAAATACCACATAGTAGGTAGTTATGGTGGACACAAATGGCATATGTTTTGGCTCAAGGTTTTGGATGCACGAGAAGCATTCCCTCTCAGTACAAGGCTTTGGCTAGCAAGGTTGTTTGAAGCAAACACAAGTATAAACCGGTACAGCAAAACTTACATAAGAACATATTGCAAGCATTATAAGACTCTACATTGTCTTCCTAGTTGCTCAAACACTTTACGAGAAAATATCTAGACCTTAGAGAGACCAATCATGCAAACCAAATTTCAACAAGCTCTACGGTAGTTCTCCACTAATAGGTTTAAACTACATGATGCAAGAGCTTAAACATGATCTACTTGAGAGCTCAAAACAATTGCCAAGTATCAAATTATTGAAGACAATATACCAATTACCACATGAAGCATTTTCTGTTTCCAACCAAATATCAATAAGTGCTGCGACTCTCAACTTCGCTATGAACATGAAAAATAAAACGAAGAACACAAGTGTTCATATGAAAAAGCGGAGCGTGTCTTTCTCCCTGTCACATCCCAAAATTTTTCAAATTTTAAAATGTGAAATAAAAATAAAATCTAAGCTTGTTTGTTTGTCTTGGTTGAAAATTTGACAAGGAACTAAAACTTTCGAAAAAGTTTTTTTTTCAAAAATGGAGTTTTCAAAAACATTCATTGCATTCATAAGCATCATGACATCTTTGCATTCCCTAGGAATTTTGAGCGAAATTCAAGTTTATAAATAAATCCTTAAACCTGAAGAAATGCAAATAAAGCCATATAGGCCTATGTGCCAAATTCAAGATTTTCAAAATATTTTAAAAGTGGTTCCAAAATATTCTTCATTGAATATAAGGAATCCGTTGATATTTATTTGTATTTTTCTGACTTAGTTTGAGTCACTTTCGATCAAATTCGATTTTTAAATAAATTCCAAATACTATATTACAAAATGAAACAGAGAAGAAAAGAAGTAAAAAAAAAAAAAAAACAAAAAAAAGGAGAGCGGGGCACCAGCGAAGCTGCTCAAATGAGCAAGCCAAGCCAGGCCGCACGTGCACGCTGCGCGACACAGCAGCATCCAACGTCCGGCGTTTCTTTGTTTTTTCTTTTCTTCCCTCACGTGCCGGTCCCACTGCCATGTCATCATCTTCAAGCCCAGGCACGGAAGGGTCGCTCCGCACACCACGAACGTACAGGCAGTTTACTCCCGATTTGATTACCGGCGTTTTAAGCCACCATTTAACGAGCCGTTTGGTGCTACTTAAACCTCACACCCTCCTCTTCATTTCCCCTCAAACGGCACATCCTAAGAGCCACCAGGCTGCTCGAATTTTGCCTCGCATGTCCGCAGTACCGTCGCGGTAAATCGTCGATTGCGGTGAGCACGGTCCATCTTTTGATCTCTAGTTTCTTCCAAACATCCTATTTCTTCCGTGCGCATCTCTCAGACTTTGTTTCGTGAATTTTGATGCACCACAGCAACGACGCCACACTCGACCAACAATACAGTTTGCGAGAAGGATTTTCGGTGAGCGATTCCGGCGAGGCACTCCGGCGAACCAGTGGACGTCGACGTCCACGATATTATCACCAGCTCTTCTCGACGACCCGATTCAACTGGTATAATCCCGTATCCAAAGCCTTTATCTACAGCTAGAACATCCATGCCGATGTTGTAGCCACACCTGTTCCAGCGAATGTAGTCTTTTTGACTTCACGTATGTGAGCTGCCCCTTATTTCTTTTGTTGTCCTTTTGTTCCTTTTCTATGAACCACACGATCTAGATCCTAAGACTATAACTAGACCACTTAGATGAAGGGGTATGAACCAATCAGAATCAGCCAATTGTTATATCCAGTCTAATTTTCGTATATATTGGACAGAAAAACATAGAACCTTGTAAAAATCATATATTTAGTTCCGTTTATCGAAATTTAACAAATGAGATGTCCCTGGATTCATAAAAACGTGTAGAATACAGTAGACACATAATATTGCACTTTTGCATCATATTTGTACACAGTTTTTGCAGAAACTCAAATAGAGTATTTTGGCCATATAAATAGTTCTACAAAATATTTTTAAGTAATTCCTTTTGCATTTAGCAGAGATTTGAACCCCCTGTACAGTAGCATTAGAAAATAAAAATGTTACCTATACATTTCTCTTGTAGTATTTGTTTAGTGTTGTAGATCTTTTCTAATGATAGGAAATGTTTTTAATTATTAATTCAACACTAAAATTTTGCCATGGCATCATGCATATAGTTGAAACCAGAGAACATATTAAGTGTGTTGTTCATGTTTAATCTACATATTGCATCCATATATTTTTATCTGTGATTGTATATGTGTTGCTATGTGTTTATGGAGTGAAAATATTTGTTTGTAGATTGTGGTTGTGTTGATTGCAACGAGTGTTTCTGCGAAGACTGTACCAACTCGTCCTCTCACCAAGGCAAGTGACACACACAAAAGTCCCAGTTTTAAATTCTTGCACAGTAGTGTTTTTATAGTAGACATGTCTAGGGTTTATGCTTTTTGCTTGCTATTAAATCCTAGTAGTTTAGCTACACCACTCCTAGACTCCCTTAGCCGCCATTAAATTTAGTTGTTACCTGCTATGCCATGGAAAAAGGTTTTGATAGAGGTTAAGGAAAAACAACTAAGTTTAATGAATTACCTGGGTGAATGGTGGAGTTATGGAGAGGGTGGCTGTATCAGGGGGCAAGACCCTGGTGCTAGTGCACACTTGCGGAAAGTCACCCAGGCTTAAAGAGATTGTAGACAAATCTTGCTCATTAGCTTTCCGTACAACCACATGCTACTATGGCTCTGGCTTGACAAAGTATGTTGTATGAACCCGGATCCTAGGGGCCAGGTGGTGGTAGAGGGATACTGTAGGTGGAACGGGGCCCTTAGGGAATGGTTCGGGTGATTACACACAGAAGGTCTCGGCCACGGTCTGCACCTGTCCTTTGAGCAAAATGTGCATCGAGGTAGAAGGATTGACCTGGCCATGTGGGTAAAGGTGTACAACCTCTCGAGAGTGTAAAATCTAAGTACTTAGCCGTGTCCCCGGTTATGGACAACTTGAGCGAACTGACAAGTCCTTGTTCGAAGATCTCCTCATCCCAATTTCTTAAATAAAATTTGAATGGGTGAACAAGGGTAGGAAGGTACATTGGGGCTTTACCAATGCTACTGTTAATTTGGTACATTGGGGTTTTACCAATGTTACTGCTAATTAGATTGAAAGAAAATGTTTTGATAAATGATAGGGAAAAATTGGCTTTATGCAAAATGAACTTGAGCTCTACCTGCCAGATGTGCACGTAGGTGTAGGATGCCTTTTGAGTCCACAAAAGTGTCCTTGCCAATACAATTCCAAATGTATTGATTCCTTCGGGCTGCAACGTTTGATGTTGCAGGTATCCCTAGCTGCTGAAGAAGATGTTAGGATCACGAGTCTTTGCCCAACATGTCTGCCTGTGGCATCCGTGAAGGAAGAGGACTCCATGCTATTTGCTTTCCGCTTGATATTGAACTCTGATTTATGTTTATGCTAGCCCTTGAGCTATGCAAGTTGTATCGAACTATTTTATTTTCGCTGGATCTTAGGTTGTAATGAAGACCTTTGCTACTTGGTATTTCATCTTAAACTGTGTGTGCTAGCAGTTCGATCCAGGGACTAGCACTAATGCACAGGGACTTGCACTTTTTAAAGTGAGGTCACTACAGATGGTATCAGAGCATTGTGTTGACCTTAGGTTCGTGACCCTAGGTTTGGATTAGAAATAGGAAGACCTTAGGATGAAATTCCATCTTATCTATCTAATCCATTTTCTATTGAAAAGAAATGTTTGCAAATTGGTTTTCTTGTATTCTCACCTATTCCATCTTCAAAACAAATCTTCATCTTTTAGACGTCCAATCTTTGAAGACCTCAAGGAAGTGGAAGAGAAGCTTGAAGCACCCAAGATGGAAATATAGTAGACCACCACTTTTTTTCAGACCAACGATATCTCCATGCATTGATCATACCAAATTGCGGTATGACCATACTAGTTTTGTTGTGTTTGAGCTATGTTGCTTGATGCTTGTTAGATGATTGTTGTTTGCTAAATTGCTTGAATTTCCATGTTTGGGTAGGAAACTTCTTTAGAACCTTTCTATCTATTCTCATCTACATCCAACCCAGCATGTGTCTTCTCGACAAATCGTCATGAAGACAACCTTAGCAAAACCAAACCCTATGTTTCCTATATATCAAGATGAAGAAAGGAAGAGTGTGAGGTATGCAAAACCCTAGTTAAGGATCGATAGAAATGTTTCCAAAAAAGTTCAATAATGGGGATTGAAACATTGATTCAATTTTCCATGAAAGTTTTTTTCAAACTTGTGAGGTTGTCCAAGTGTTAGAACTCGAGATGCAATAAATCAAATACGGAGTAATGATCTGGGTGCAGGATGGATTGATCACCATTCCTACTACTCTTATTATTCGCTTTCGTAATGTTGACTTTGCGAATCTAGAGAGACATACCTACAAAAGAGATTTCGGCGAATAAGCCTAAACCCTAGGGTGGATAAATATTATACCCTTATAGTAGGCAAGTGTTGCCAAGCGTAGGACTACGGTGAGTTTGCAGGTCCAACCACTAGTTGAAGAGTAGGGGAAGATTGTCGATGGCCCCAACAAGCAAGGGATGAGGAATGTCGTGAAGTCCCCTCACCTTGGTTTCCTGAGTGACCCCAAGAGTGATCCCTTCTGTCAAAAGTAGTTCAACCACCAACCTTTTGGATTAGAAGCCTTACTATGAAGGAAACCTACTCGACTTCCCTTGAAGATATATGTTGTTCACTATATGTGAATAAACAACCACCTATTGGATATTAACTCAGAAGCCCTAAGCCATAGTGTTTCGGATGTGCCAAGTCATATCCAAGATGAGCTTAGCCTAAACCCAAGACCTAAGACTACCTACAAAAGTCTCTTTTAAGGGTGGTAGCCACCCCAACATATCCCAAACCCATCTTTCTTTCTAGCCTTTCTCGAATCTCGAGGACGAGATTCCTTTTAAGGGTGGTAGTCTGTCACATCCCAAAATTTTCCAAATTTTAAAATGTGAAATAAAAATAAAATCTAAGCTTGTTTGTTTGTCTTGGTTGAAAATTTGACAAGGAACTAAAACTTTCGAAAAAGTTTTTTTTTCAAAAATGGAGTTTTCAAAAACATTCATTGCATTCATAAGCATCATGACATCTTTGCATTCCCTAGGAATTTTGAGCGAAATTCAAGTTTATAAATAAATCCTTAAACCTGAAGAAATGCAAATAAAGCCATATAGGCCTATGTGCCAAATTCAAGATTTTCAAAATATTTTAAAAGTGGTTCCAAAATATTCTTCATTGAATAAGGAATCCGTTGATATTTTATTTGTATTTTCTGACTTAGTTTGAGTCACTTTCGATCAAATTCGGTTTTTAAATAAATTCCAAATACTATATTACAAAATGAAACAGAAAGAAAAGAAGTAAAAGAAAAAAAAAAAAAAAAAAAAAGGGAGCGGGGCACCAGCGAAGCTGCTGAGTGAGCAAGCCAAGCCGCACGCACGTGCACGACACAGCAGCATCCAGCATCCAACGTCCGGCGTTTCTTTGTTTTTTCTTTTCTTCCCTCACGTGCCGGTCCCACTGCCATGTCATCATCTTCAAGCCCAGGCACGGAAGGGTCGCTCCGCACACCACGAACGTACAGGCAGTTTACTCCCGATTTGATTACCGGCGTTTTAAGCCACCATTTAACGAGCCGTTTGGTGCTACTTAAACCTCACACCCTCCTCTTCATTTCCCCTCAAACGGCACATCCTAAGAGCCACCAGGCTGCTCGAATTTTGCCTCGCATGTCCGCAGTACCGTCGCGGTAAATCGTCGATTGCGGTGAGCACGGTCCATCTTTTGATCTCTAGTTTCTTCCAAACATCCTATTTCTTCCGTGCGCATCTCTCAGACTTTGTTTCGTGAATTTTGATGCACCACAGCAACGACGCCACACTCGACCAACAATACAGTTTGCGAGAAGGATTTTCGGTGAGCGATTCCGGCGAGGCACTCCGGCGAACCAGTGGACGTCGACGTCCACGATATTATCACCAGCTCTTCTCGACGACCCGATTCAACTGGTATAATCCCGTATCCAAAGCCTTTATCTACAGCTAGAACATCCATGCCGATGTTGTAGCCACACCTGTTCCAGCGAATGTAGTCTTTTTGACTTCACGTATGTGAGCTGCCCCTTATTTCTTTTGTTGTCCTTTTGTTCCTTTTCTATGAACCACACGATCTAGATCCTAAGACTATAACTAGACCACTTAGATGAAGGGGTATGAACCAATCAGAATCAGCCAATTGTTATATCCAGTCTAATTTTCGTATATATTGGACAGAAAAACATAGAACCTTGTAAAAATCATATATTTAGTTCCGTTTATCGAAATTTAACAAATGAGATGTCCCTGGATTCATAAAAACGTGTAGAATACAGTAGACACATAATATTGCACTTTTGCATCATATTTGTACACAGTTTTTGCAGAAACTCAAATAGAGTATTTTGGCCATATAAATAGTTCTACAAAATATTTTTAAGTAATTCCTTTTGCATTTAGCAGAGATTTGAACCCCCTGTACAGTAGCATTAGAAAATAAAAATGTTACCTATACATTTCTCTTGTAGTATTTGTTTAGTGTTGTAGATCTTTTCTAATGATAGGAAATGTTTTTAATTATTAATTCAACACTAAAATTTTGCCATGGCATCATGCATATAGTTGAAACCAGAGAACATATTAAGTGTGTTGTTCATGTTTAATCTACATATTGCATCCATATATTTTTATATGTGATTGTATATGTGTTGCTATGTGTTTATGGAATGCAAGCCATATTAACTTGTTTTAGCTCGGTTTCCTAGTAGAACGTGGAATTCTAGTGTATAAAAGTGGTTTCCGAATTTTGATTTGAACTTTTTTTTGTCAAAGTCATATCAAAATTAAACCACTTTTGTACACTAGAATTCCACGTTCTACTAGAAAACCGAGCTAAAACAAGTTAATATGGCTTGCATATTGGTATACTGCATGGGTGTGTAGCTACTCATGCGGGTAGCGAATGCACTCTCTATTTTTTTATCTGTGATTGTATATGTGTTGCTATGTGTTTATGGAGTGAAAATATTTGTTTGTAGATTGTGGTTGTGTTGATTGCAACGAGTGTTTCTGCGAAGAGTGTACCAACTCGTCCTCTCACCAAGGCAAGTGACACACACCAAAAGTCCCAGTTTTAAATTCTTGCACAGTAGTGTTTTTATAGTAGACATGTCTAGGGTTTATGCTTTTTGCTTGCTATTAAATCCTAGTAGTTTAGCTACACCACTCCTAGACTCCCTTAGCCGCCATTAAATTTAGTTGTTACCTGCTATGCCATGGAAAAAGGTTTTGATAGAGGTTAAGGAAAAAAACTAAGTTTAATGAATTACCTGGGTGAATGGTGGAGTTATGGAGAGGGTGGCTGTATCAGGGGGCAAGACCCTGGTGCTAGTGCACACTTGCGGAAAGTCACCCAGGCTTAAAGAGATTGTAGACAAATCTTGCTCATTAGCTTTCCGTACAACCACATGCTACTATGGCTCTGGCTTGACAAAGTATGTTGTATGAACCCGGATCCTAGGGGCCAGGTGGTGGTAGAGGGATACTGTAGGTGGAACGGGGCCCTTAGGGAATGGTTCGGGTGATTACACACAGAAGGTCTCGGCCACGGTCTGCACCTGTCCTTTGAGCAAAATGTGCATCGAGGTAGAAGGATTGACCTGGCCATGTGGGTAAAGGTGTACAACCTCTCGAGAGTGTAAAATCTAAGTACTTAGCCGTGTCCCCGGTTATGGACAACTTGAGCGAACTGACAAGTCCTTGTTCGAAGATCTCCTCATCCCAATTTCTTAAATAAAATTTGAATGGGTGAACAAGGGTAGGAAGGTACATTGGGGCTTTACCAATGCTACTGTTAATTTGGTACATTGGGGTTTTACCAATGTTACTGCTAATTAGATTGAAAGAAAATGTTTTGATAAATGATAGGGAAAAATTGGCTTTATGCAAAATGAACTTGAGCTCTACCTGCCAGATGTGCACGTAGGTGTAGGATGCCTTTTGAGTCCACAAAAGTGTCCTTGCCAATACAATTCCAAATGTATTGATTCCTTCGGGCTGCAACGTTTGATGTTGCAGGTATCCCTAGCTGCTGAAGAAGATGTTAGGATCACGAGTCTTTGCCCAACATGTCTGCCTGTGGCATCCGTGAAGGAAGAGGACTCCATGCTATTTGCTTTCCGCTTGATATTGAACTCTGATTTATGTTTATGCTAGCCCTTGAGCTATGCAAGTTGTATCGAACTATTTTATTTTCGCTGGATCTTAGGTTGTAATGAAGACCTTTGCTACTTGGTATTTCATCTTAAACTGTGTGTGCTAGCAGTTCGATCCAGGGACTAGCACTAATGCACAGGGACTTGCACTTTTTAAAGTGAGGTCACTACACTCCCACACAAGGATTGCTAGGATCCGAATTTATTCAAACACAAACAAAAATAAAAGCACACAGACACTCCAAGTAAAGCACATATGATGTGTAAGAATTAAAATATAGTTTCACTAGAGATGACATGATAAGTTGTTGATGAAGAAGGGGATGCCTTGGGCATCCCCAAGCTTAGACGCTTGAGTCTTCTTGAAATATGCTTGGGTGACCCACGGGGGCATCCCCAAGCTTAGGCTCTTCAATCTTCTTGATCACATTATATCACCCTTCTCTCTTGACCCTTGAAAACTTCCTTCACACCAAACTCAAAGCAATCTCATTAGAGGGTTAGTGCATAATCAAAAATTCACATGTTCAGCAAGGACACAATCATTCCCAACACTTCTGGACATTACCCAAGTCTACTGAAATTTAATGGAGCAAAGAATACCACTCAACACAGTAAAAGAGGCAATGCGAAATAAAAGGCAGAATCTGTCAAAATAGAACATTCCGTAAAGACGAATTTTTTCGAGGCACTTAACATGCTCAGATGGAAAAGCTCCAGTTGAATGAAAGTTGCGTAAATATCTAAGGATCACGCATGAATGTTTTCAGCATTTTACGAGTTTCCTACAGAGAGATCAACTCAAATTCGTGACAGCTAAAAATCTGTTTCTGCGCAGAAATCGAAATCTAGTATCAACTTTCTATCAAAGACTTTACTTGGCACAACAATGCAAGAAAATAAAGATACAAAGGTATTGCTACAGTAGTAAAAAGCACCTTGACTCAAATATAAAACAAAAATTGCAGAAATAAAATAATGGGTTGTCTCCCATAAGCGCTTTTCTTTAACGCCTTTCAGCTAGGCGCAGAAGATTTTAATGATTCTCACATGAAAATAGAAAATGAAGCAAAATGAGCATCAAGAAGAAAATTCAAAACACATTTAAGCCTAACCCACTTCCTATGCATAGGAATATTGTACACAAATAAATTCATAAAGAACAAAGTGACAAGCATAAGAAGATAAAACACGAGTAACTTCAAAATTTTCAGCATGTAGAGAGGTGTTTTAGTACCATGAAAATTTCTACAACCATATTTTCCTCTCTCATAATAATTTCCATAGCATCATGAACAAACTCAACAATATAACTATCACATACAGCATGCTTTTCATGATCTACAAACACATAATTTTTATCAAGCTCAAAAATAGTGGGATCAAAACGTTCAAACCCACTTTTTAATAATCTATAACAAGATGATTGATCATTCTCAAAAGATATGGGACTCCTAGATAAAGTCAAGACCTCTCCAATCCCATTTTCATTAGTAGTACAATTAATATTATCAAGTAACATAGGACCATCATCTAGAGCTTTATCATAAACATTTGCTAAGCAAAACTCTTTAGTACCATGCATTTCGATATCAGGCACAAACAAAGCATTATCATAAGATTTATCAAAATAGCATGGATTATCATAAATAACAGTAGCATAATCATTTTCACAAGTTTTACTCATAGGGAATATTTCAAGAGAATCCACAGGAATATAACATTCATCCTCCTTTGGTAAGCATGGAGGGCAATCAAATAGTTTAAGAGATAAAGAGTTACTCTCATTAGAAGGTTGGCATGGGTAGCTAATCCATTCTTCCTCCTTTTGTTCATCACTCTCCTCCTCTTTTTCATCCAATGAGCTTTCAGGTTCATCAATTTCTTCTTCCACAGGTTCCTGCAAATTGTGAGTGCATTCTTGTGCATGAATGAGTCTCTCTTTATAATCAATGATATAAGGATTATTGTTGTAATGTTCTATGCAATAATCAAGGATAGAAGAGACATAATCTTTAAGGTCCTTACAAGCAACACAGGTTTCATAATTTTTAGACATGAAGGATTCTATTTCAGAAGCTCCCATAAATAAAACAAATTGTTCTACTTCTTCAAATCCAAGATGAATATAGTTATTCCAATGATAGTTCACAATTAAAACTTCTTCACTAAAGCCACATTGGAATTTAAGATGTTTAGTATCCTGTTTAGAGCAACAGTTTATATCATGGCGTTTAAGCAAGATTTTAGCAATTGTATTCAATTTTTCTAACACGGCACTCATGACTTTACCCTTTCTTGATTCTCTATAATTCATATATAATTCTATAAGCTCCATACAGGTTGTGGGTTCTTCCATAACAACAGTTTTTAATTTTTCGGTTTTTCAAATTTTTATGGATTTTCGGGTATATAATAAAACAAGACAAAAACAAAATAGACAAAAGTAAACTAAGCAAAATAATACTAGACAGAAATAAACTAAGCACAAATAAACTAGACAAAAGTAAACTAAGCAAAACAAAATAAAATAAAACAGAGAGAGAGGTAGAGTGTACTCCCCAGGTGAACTTATGAGTAGAGCTATGCTCCCCGAACGCCAGAAAATAGTCTTGATGACCCACAAGTATAGGGGATCGCAACAGTCTTCGAGGGAAGTAAAACCAAATTTATTGATTCGACATAAGGGGAGACAAATAATACTTATAAGCCTTAACAACTGAGTTGTCAATTCAGCTGCACCTGGAAAAGCACTAGTAACAGGGTGATGTGAAAGCAGCAGTAATATGAGAGCAATAGTAACAGTAACACAGCAGCAGTAGCAGTAACACAGAGGCAATGGCACCATAAAATAGTTGATACTACTTCTAATGGCATATAGGACCGAGTGAGTATTTTATGATGAAAGATGGACCGGGGTTCCCAGCTATCTACACTAGTGGTAACTCTCCAATAACAAGTGTTGGGTGAACAAATTACAGTTGGGCAATTGATAGGATTGAAATAGCATTAAGACAGAACATCCAGTCTATTAATTATGTAGGCATGTTTTCCATATATAGTCATACGTGCTCGCAATGATAAACTTGCATAACATCTTTTGTCCTACCAGCCGGTGGCAGCCGGGCCTCAAGGGAATCTACTGGTAATTAAGGTACTCCTTTTAATAGAGTACCGGAGCAAAGCATTAACACTTGGTGAAAACATGTGATCCTCATATCTAAGCCTTCCCCTCCGTTATCCCATTGCTGTCACTGGGGCCTCGGGTTCCGGACATAGACATGTGCAAACAACTTGTAGATATTGATACGTCCATTTTGCATCACTATTTTATATCATAATTTTTATTCATTGATATATTTCATATTGGGACACAATACTTATGTTATTTCATCTATTTTGCATGTTTCATGATTATTTGGAGATCGAGCACCGGAGCCAGGATTCTGCTGGAAAAAGCACCGTCAGGATGCAATATTTCGGAAGATCAACTGTGGAAGGAAGTTTTACCAAAAATCCTATTTTTCCAGATGACGGAGGAAGCCAGAAGGGGGAGCCAGCTGGACCCAGGGTGGGCCCACACCATAGGGTGGCGCGGCCCATGGCCTGGCCGCGCCACCATGTGGTGTGGAGCCCCCTCGGCCTCTTTCGCCTCCTTTTCTTCGCGAAACCCTTCGTCCCGAAGACCTAAGCCAGAGAGGAATCCTCACGAAGGGTTACAGCCGCCTCTGCGGGGCGGAGAACACCAGAGAGAAAAGAGCTCTCCGGCGGGCAGGAATCCGCCGGGGAAATTCCCTCCCGGAGGGGGAAATCGACGCCATCGTCACCGTCATCGAGTTGGACATCATCTCCATCACCATCATCATCATCTCCACCATCATCACCGCCATCTCCTCCGCAGCACCTCGTCACCGCTGTAGCAATTTGGGTTTGATCTTGATTGTTTGATAGGGGAAACTCTCCCGGTATCTATTCCTACTTGTTGTTGATGCTATTGAGTGAAACCATTGAACCAAGTTTATGTTCAGATTGTTATTCATCATCATATCACCTCTGATCATGTTCCATATGATGTCTTGTGAGTAGTTCGTTTAGTTCTTGAGGACATGGGTGAAGTCTAAATGTTAGTAGTGAATTATGGTTGAGTAATATTCAATGTTATGATATTTAAGTTGTGGTGTTATTCTTCTAGTGGTGTCGTGTGAACGTCGACTACACGACACTTCACCATTTATGGGCCTAGGGGAATGCATCTTGTATTCGTTTGCCAATTGCGGGGTTGCCGGAGTGACAGAAACCTAAACCTCCGTTGGTATATCGATGCAGGAGGGATCGCAGGATCTCAGAGTTTAAGGCCGTGGTTAGATTTATCTTAATTACTTTCTTGTAGTTGCGGATGCTTGCAAGGGGTATAATCACAAGTATGTATTAGTCCTAGGAAGGGCGGTACATTAGCATAGGTTCACCCACACAACACTTATCAAAACAATGAAGATTAATCAGTGTATGTAGCGAAAGCACTAGACTAAAATCCCGTGTGTCCTCCAGAACGTTTGGTCATTATAAGTAAACAAACCGGCTTGTCCTTTGTGCTAAAAAGGATTGGGCCACTCGCTGCAATTATTTCTCTCGCACTTTACTTACTTGTACTTTATTCATCTGTTACATCAAAACCCCCTGAATACTTGTCTGTGAGCATTTACAGTGAATCCTTCATCGAAACTGCTTGTCAACACCTTCTGCTCCTCGTTGGGTTCGACACTCTTATTTATCGAAGATACTACGATACACCCCTATACTTGTGGGTCATCAAGACTATTTTCTGCGCCGTTGCCGGGGAGTGAAGCGCTATTGGTAAGTGGAATTGGTAAGGAAAACCTTTACTGTTTGCTGATTTTATTTCTGCCTGCTGCTATAAGTCATTATGGAGAGATCTTCTCTTCAATTTCTATTTGGGAAATCTACTACTACTGCAACGGTAGTGGATGAGGCGCCAGGTGAGGAAGTGATACCATATAAAATACCTATGAAAATTATTGAACGTGTTATGGATAACCGCTATGAAGGGGATGGAACTGTCCATCCTGGTGATCATTTACTGTTTTTGCATGAATTATGCGGGTTATTCAAATGTGCAGGTATTGCTATGAATGAAGTAAGGAAGAAACTATTCTCTTTATCGCTGTCTGGTAAAGCGGCGCATTGGTATAAATTATTGGATAATGGGGATTCTCTTGAATGGGATGATATTGTGCCCCGGTTTTATTCTAAGTTCTATCCTCCGAGTGAGATTCACAAAGATCGGAATCGCATATATAATTTCTGGCCTCATGATGGAGAAAGTATTGCCCAAGCTTGGGGAGATTGAAGTCTTTAATGCTCAAATGCCCCATTCATGAGCTTCCTGGTAATGTTATTATTGATAATTTCTATGCAAGACTTTATTTTCAAGACAAGACCTTGCTGGATACTTCTTGTTCTGGATCATTTACACGCAACAAAGAAGAGTTTAAAAGGGACCTTCTTGATCGGATCCAAGAAAATACTGAAGGTTGGGAGAACGACAAGGATAGAGAATCAGGTATAATTTATGATTATAAATGCATTGAAGCTTTTATGGATACTGATAAATTTCGTAATATGAGTGCTATATATGGTCTTGATTCTCAAGTTGCTGCAAATCTCTATAAAGCTTTTGCCTCTCATTATGAATTGCCTAAGAAGAATTTTGATAAGTATCATGAACCGTATAAAGATAAAATTGATTCATCTATTAATAAATGTGTTGTAGTTGAAACTGCTGATCATGTTATTCCTGAAGCTTATATTGAAAAAACTCCTTTCCCTGCTAAAATGAAGGAGTACTCTGTTATAAATAGTGCGGTTCATAAAAGTGAAAAGAAACCTATAGAACCTGAAGAACAAATAAAAGTTGAACCTGTTGTTGCAATAGTTAAAGATCTTGTGACTGAAAATGTGGAGGATGGTCATATTATTTTCTGTGAAGATGCTTCTAATATTGTTTCACATCCTAATAAATCCAAACAAGTTAGTGTTCCTATGCTATCTGTTAGAATTGGTGATCATTGCTATTATGGTTTATGCGATATTGGTGCAAGTGTTAGTGCTATTCCTTATGAGCTTTACACGGAGATTATGCATGAAATTGGTTCTTGTGAACTTGAAGATATTGATGTGGTTATTCAGCTTGCTAATAGAGAAACTATTTCTCCAATTGGTATTGTTCGAGATGTGGAAGTTCTATGCGGTAAGATTAAATATCCTGCTGACTTTTTGGTACTTGGTTCTGCTGCTAGTGATTATTGTCCTATCATTTTTGGTAGACCTTTTCTAAATACTTGTGGAGCTATTATAGATTGTAAGAAAGAGAAAATTTTGACTAAATTTGCTGGTGAACCTTATGAGTTTAACTTTTCTAAATTTACCAAAACTCCTTATAAAGCTGACTTGCCTAGTAATGATTTTAAAATGGAGCAGTGTGCATCTATTGTTCTTGTTCCTAATAATCCTTTGCAGCAACATTTGGAGAATAGCGAGAGTGAAGTTTTCAGGAAAGAAAGAGATGAGCTTGAGGAGATATTTCTTCGTCAACCTATTCTCAAGCATGATTTACCGGTGGAAGATTTGGGTACAACACCGCCACCCAAGGAAGATCCTGTTTTTGATTTAAAGCCTTTGCCTGATAATCTCAAATATGCTCATATTGATGATAAGAAAATATATCCTGTTATTATTAGTTCTAAACTTACAGAGTTCGAAGAAGAAAGATTATTGCAAATATTGAAGAAACACCGAGGTGCTATTGGCTATACTCTTGATGACTTGAAGGGGATTTCTCCCTCTATTTGCCAACACGCCATTAATATGGAAGATGATGCGAAGCCTGTTGTTGAACCTCAGCGTCGTCTAATTCCCAAGATGAAGGATGTGGTAAGAAATGAGGTATTACGACTTCTTGAAGCTGGTATTATATATCCTATTGCTGATAGTAGATGGGTTAGTCCTGTTCATTGCGTTCCTAAGAAAGGAGGAATGACTGTTGTGCCTAATGATAATGATGAGCTCATCCCTCAAAGAGTAGTTGTAGGGTATAGAATGTGCATTGATTTTCGAAAAGTTAATAAGGTTACTAAGAAAGATCATTACCCTTTGCCATTTATTGATCAAATGCTAGAAAGATTGTCTAAAAATACTCATTTTTGCTTTCTTGATGGTTATTCTGGGTTTTCACAAATTGCTGTTAAAGCTAAAGATCAAGAGAAAACCACTTTCACTTGTCCCTATGGAACTTATGCTTATAGGCGTATGCCTTTTGGTTTGTGTAATGCTCCTGCTACTTTTCAAAGATGCATGTCTGCTATTTTTCATGGCTTTTGTGAGAGTATTGTAGAGGTATTCATGGATGATTTTTCCGTCTACGGGAATTCTTTTGATAGTTGCTTGCGAAACCTCGATAAAGTTTTGCAGAGATGTGAAGAAACTAACCTTGTTCTTAATTGGGAGAAATGCCACTTTATGGTTAATGAAGGAATTGTATTGGGACACAAAATTTCCGAGAGAGGTATTGAAGTTGATAGAGCTAAAGTTGAAGCCATTGAGAAGATGCCCTATCCAAGGGATGTTAAAGGTATTCGTAGTGTTCTTGGTCATGTTGGGTTTTATAGGAGATTTATTAAAGATTTCTCCAAGATTTCAAAGCCTCTTACTAATCTTCTTCAAAAAGATGTACCTTTCGTTTTGATGATGATTGTAAGGAAGCTTTTGAAACTCTAAAGAAAGCCTTAACAACTGCTCCTATAGTTGAACCTCCTGATTGGAACTTACCATTTGAAATTATGTGTGATGCTAGTGATTTTGCTGTAGGCGCTGTTCTTGGACAGCGAGTAGATAAAAAACTGAATGTTATTCATTATGCTAGCAAGACTCTTGATGCTGCTCAAAGAAATTATGCTACAACTGAAAAAGAATTGTTAGCTGTAGTCTTTGCTTGTGATAAATTTAGATCTTATATTGTTGATTCAAAAGTTACGATTCATACTGATCATGCTGCAATTAGATACCTTATGACAAAGAAAGATGCTAAGCCGAGGCTTATTAGATGGGTACTTCTTTTGCAAGAATTTGATTTACATATTGTAGATAGGAAAGGTGCTGATAATCCTGTTGCTGATAATTTGTCTAGATTGGAAAATATTGCTTATGATCCTGTTCCTGTTAATGATAGTTTTCCAAATGAACAATTGGCTGTAATAAAGGTGAGCTCGCGAGATAGCCCTTGGTATGCTGATTATGCTAACTTTATTGTTTCCAAGTACTTGCCTCCAACCTTTTCAGCTCAGCAAAGGAGGAAATTCTTTTATGACTTGAGGCATTATTTTTGGGATGACCCACACTTATATAAAGAAGGAGTGGATGGTATTCTGCGAAGGTGTGTTCCCGAATATGAACAACAAGAGATATTGAGTAAATGTCATGGTAGTGCTTATGGAGGACATCACGCCGGAGAAAGAACCGCGCAAAAGGTTCTACAATCAGGTTTTTATTGGCCAACTCTCTTCAAAGATGCAAGGAAGTTTATTCTATCTTGTGATGAATGTCAAAGGGTTGGTAATATCTCCAGACGCAATGAAATGCCTATGAATTATACTCTTGTTATTGAACCATTTGATTGTTGGGGATTTGACTTCATGGGACCTTTTCCGTCTTCAGAAGGTAACACTCATATACTTGTTGCTGTTGATTATGTTACTAAATGGGTGGAAGCCATACCTACAAAAAGTGATGGTGAGACCTCTTTAAAAATGCTTTTAGATATTATTTTTCCTAGATTTGGAGTCCCTAGATATATTATGACTGATGGAGGTTCTCATTTTATTCATGGAGGTTTTAGAAAAACTCTTGCTAGGTATGGAATTAATCATAGAATTGCTTCCGCTTATCATCCTCAAACTAGTGGTCAAGTAGAATTATCAAATAGAGAAATTAAATCTATTTTGGGAAAGACCGTCAATAAATCTAGAAAGAATTGGGCTAGTAAATTGAAGGATGCACTATGGGCTTATAGAACTGCTTATAAAAACCCCATGGGAATGTCACCTTATAAAATGGTTTATGGAAAAGCTTGTCATTTACCTTTAGAACTAGAGCACAAAGCTTATTGGGCTGTTAGAGAACTAAATAAAGATCCTAAACTAGCCGGTAATAAAAGGTTGCTGCAATTAAGTTCGTTAGATGAATGGAGAAGTGAAGCTTATGAAAATGCTAAACTCTTTAAAGAGAAAGTTAAGAAATGGCATGATAGAAGGATTATTAAAAGAGAATTTAATGTTGGGGACAAAGTCCTATTGTATCGGTCTCGTCTCAGACTCTTTGCAGGGAAATTACTCTCGAAATGGGAAGGACCATATGTTGTCGAGGAGGTGTATCGTTCAGGAGCAATTAAAATTAGCTCTCTCCAAGGCAATGCTACGCAAGTGGTGAATGGACAAAGACTCAAGCATTATATCTCGGGTGACTCTTATAATGTTGATGTTGATATTATTCAAGTGGAAACACCGGAGGCTTTCATCAAAGGACAAATTGATAGTCCGCCAGAACTCGACTTTGAATAGGTAACAGTACTGGTAATGAAAAGTTCGCAATTTACTTTCCGAACAATATTTTTGCTGTTTTTGGAAAATATGAAAAATTACGAGATCGAAACGGAGTGGAGGAGACGCACGAGGGCGTGCCACCATAGGCCGGCGCGGGCCCCAGCCTGGCCGCGCCGACCTATGAGGGCACCGCCTCGTCGCCCCTTTCCGACTCTGGTTCGACCTGGTACTTTCCGTTTGTTCTGAAATTTTTTATTATATAATCCCCCGGACCCCTGGAGGTCCGTATATCGTTTTCTCGACGTGTTTTGTTTCGAGCTGTTTTCTGCCAGGATTTGCTTCGGATCTAGATCCACCATGTCTTCGTCGGGAAGTCCGAAGGACAGCTCCTGCAAGGATGTTGGCAACTTGTACATGGAGGAGCTGAGGATGCACCCAAAGGAGTTGATGCTCGTCGAGGGAAAACTGCAGATCAAAGATGTTCAGGGTCCCAAAGGAGAAGGAAGCTTGGAAGACAGGATGGAGAAGCTAGAACAAGAGGTCTTCAATTACAAGAAGATGGCCGAGCGTGAAGTGGATATCTTCCACAAGATTGTGTCTGAACTCATTGCTGAACACGAGAAGGAAACTGCAAAGCTATGGGGCGACATCCTCTCACTTCACGACACCACCAACAAACTCCAAGCTCAACTCTATGACGTTCATAATCAGAACTGTGAGTATGAAAACAGGTTTAAACACATAAGCCGTGCTGCTAGTTTCAGGATTCCCGAGACCAAGATGTCATTTGTTGATGGAGAGCCTCTATCTTGGAAGTCTGAAGACGGGAATTCATCACCACCATCGCCAAAGGAGTAATTCATCATCGGTATTGGCATCCCCTTGGTTTGTTCCAAGCTTGGGGGAGTGCCGCGGTATCATATCATCACTACCTTTTACTTTTATTATCAAGTAGTGTCATATCATGAGTAGGGAAGTTATTATATAAGATGGGTTGCAGTGTGGAAGTATCTCTCCTTTAGTTTATCTATGTATCCCTTGGTGTGAGTTATCGTTATGAAATATTAATGAGAAGTCTTATCATTTACATATTGCACACCTTATTTTAGTTTGCAATTTCTACTATATGATTGATCTTGATTTTAGTATTGGTACCACTTTGGGAGCATTAAGTAAATCTATTTGGTTTTGGCAAACTTAGCAATGGTCAATAGCAACAACACTTTGAGTTTTAGAAGAATAGAGGAAATACATGTAGAAGATGTTATTATCTTTCTTATCAGTTCTTAGCTTAGTATTCTGAAGTTAAAACTGTTTGTGCTTACAAGTAAGATGCATGATTGTTTCTATCACATGTATATTTGTTTGTTTCCTTCAACTCTTATGCTTGCTATTTAACCTTGCTAGCCAAAGACCTGTACTGAGAGGGAATACTTCTCGTGCATCCAAACCTGAACCCAAACATATGCCATTTGTGTCCACTATAACTACCTATTATGTGGTATTTTCTGTCATTCCAAGTAAATACTTCATGTGCTACCTTTAAACAATTCAAAACTTTATTACTCCTTATTTGTGTCAATGTTCTATAGCTCATGAGGAAGTATGTGGTGTTTTATCTTTCAATCTTGTTGGGCAACTTTCACCAATGGACTAGTGGCTTCATCCACTTATCCAATAACTTTGCAAAAAGAGCTGGCAATGGGATTCCCAGTCCCAAATTAATTAACCAAAATAGACACTCCTCCATGGTATGTGATTGATGGACGGCACCCGAGGATTCGGTTAGCCATGGCTTGTGTAAGCAAAGGTTGGGGGAGTGTCATCATAATAAAGCTAAATAAAAAGGCACTCCTTCATGGTATGAGATTGTTGGCAGGCACCCGAGGATTCGGTTAGCCATGGTTTGTGAAAGAAAGGTTGGAAGGAGTGCCATACAAAATAAAAATAAAATGGGAGCCGCTCTTTGAAGGTTGTCTGGCAAGGGTTAGAGTACCCGCTACCAGTCGTTGACAATAACAAACACCTCTCAAAATGTTACTTTTATCATCTCTATATGATTTCAAAACTGAAAAAGCTCTAGCACATGATTTAATCCCTGCTTCCCTCTGCGAAGGGCCTGTCTTTTACTTTATGTTGAGTCAGTAAACCTATTTCCCTCCATCTCAAGCAAGCATTTGAGTTGTTGTGATCAAACTACTATATTGTGATTTGCTTCATCATGTCTTTACTCTTTCTTGTTTAGTACAAGTTTTACCTGAATGAATATAGCTTTGAAAGTCATCAATGATTAATATGATTGAGTATGCAAGTTTACCATAAGCTTTTTAATATGAGAGCGCTGCTCAATAGATAAGTATAATTTGTTAAATGTTCTCTGACCAAGAACAAAGTTTGCCATCACCAATTATGATTTCTTATGCACCTTTATTTGTGATTACCTTATACTTGTTTCAAGTTGAGTTATATGAGGAAGTTGTTTACTATAATGTCTTGTGTGAATGAATATGATGCTTCTTGTCCGTATTTTATTTATCGACTCTTCACTCCATAAACATGTGGACCTGTTTACAGAGTTCAGTTTCGCTTGGGGACAAGCGAGGTCTAAGCTTGGGGGGAGTTGATACGTCCATTTTGCATCACTATTTTATATCATAATTTGCTGTTATTCATTGATATATTTCATATTGGGACACAATACTTATGTTATTTCATCTATTTTGCATGTTTCATGATTATTTGGAGATCGAGCACCGGAGCCAGGATTCTGCTGGAAAAAGCACCGTCAGGATGCAATATTTCGGAAGATCAACTGTGGAAGGAAGTTTTACCAAAAATCCTATTTTTCCAGATGACGGAGGAAGCCAGAAGGGGGAGCCAGCTGGACCCAGGGTGGGCCCACACCATAGGGTGGCGCGGCCCATGGCCTGGCCGCGCCACCATGTGGTGTGGAGCCCCCTCGGCCTCTTTCGCCTCCTTTTCTTCGCGAAACCCTTCGTCCCGAAGACCTAAGCCACAGAGGAATCCTCACGAAGGGTTACAGCCGCCTCTGCGGGGCGGAGAACACCAGAGAGAAAAGAGCTCTCCGGCGGGCAGGAATCCGCCGGGAAATTCCCTCCCGGAGGGGGAAATCGACGCCATCGTCACCGTCATCGAGTTGGACATCATCTCCATCACCATCATCATCATCTCCACCATCATCACCGCCATCTCCTCCGCAGCACCTCGTCACCGCTGTAGCAATTTGGGTTTGATCTTGATTGTTTGATAGGGGAAACTCTCCCGGTATCTATTCCTACTTGTTGTTGATGCTATTGAGTGAAACCATTGAACCAAGTTTATGTTCAGATTGTTATTCATCATCATATCACCTCTGATCATGTTCCATATGATGTCTTGTGAGTAGTTCGTTTAGTTCTTGAGGACATGGGTGAAGTCTAAATGTTAGTAGTGAATTATGGTTGAGTAATATTCAATGTTATGATATTTAAGTTGTGGTGTTATTCTTCTAGTGGTGTCGTGTGAACGTCGACTACACGACACTTCACCATTTATGGGCCTAGGGGAATGCATCTTGTATTCGTTTGCCAATTGCGGGGTTGCCGGAGTGACAGAAACCTAAACCTCCGTTGGTATATCGATGCAGGAGGGATCGCAGGATCTCAGAGTTTAAGGCTGTGGTTAGATTTATCTTAATTACTTTCTTGTAGTTGCGGATGCTTGCAAGGGGTATAATCACAAGTATGTATTAGTCCTAGGAAGGGCGGTACATTAGCATAGGTTCACCCACACAACACTTATCAAAACAATGAAGATTAATCAGCTGTATGTAGCGAAAGCACTAGACTAAAATCCCGTGTGTCCTCGAGAACGTTTGGTCATTATAAGTAAACAAACCAGCTTGTCCTTTGTGCTAAAAAGGATTGGGCCACTCGCTGCAATTATTTCTCTCGCATTTTACTTACTTGTACTTTATTCATCTGTTACATCAAAACCCCCTGGTTCCGGACAGTGACATGTGCAAACAACTTGTAGATACAATCTAAGCAATAATTATAGAGCTTAAATCTAAGATCATGCCACTCGTGCACTAGTGACAAGCATTAAACACAACAAGATTGCAGCAACAATAACTTCACAAACTTTATAGATAGACTGATCATAATGTAACAATTCATCGGATCCCAACAAACACAACACCGATTACATCAGATGGATCTCAATCATGTAAGGCAGCTCATGAGATCATTGTATTGAAGTACATGGGAGAGAGTACCAACTAGCTACTGCTAGAACCCGTAGTCCATGGGGGAACTACTCACGGAGCATGATGGAGGCGGTGGCGTCGATGGAGAAGGCTCCGGGGGTCGATCCCCGTCCCAGGTGCCAACAAAGACCTTCGACCCCCGAAACTAGGTTTCGCGACATGGCGCTCCGGAAGTCTTTCGGAATATGATCTGTCTCTGTAGGGTTTTCGCGACGAAGAAATATATAGGCGAAAGAGGCGCGAGGGTTCGAGGGGCCACCCCATATGGCGGCGCGCCCCCTCTTGGCCGCGCGGCCTATGGTGTGGAGGCCGTGGCCTCCACCTGGCTTGCCCTTCTGCTCCGTGTGTCCCTCGGAAAAATAGGAGGTTTGGCTTTTGTTTCGTCGAATTCGAGAATATTGCCCGAACATTGGAACCAAAAACAGCAGAAAACGGGAACTAGCACTTCGGCATCTTGTTAATAGGTTAGTCCCGGAAAATACATAAAAGTGATATATAATGCATATAAAACATGTAGGTATTGTCATAAAACTAGCATGGAACATAAGAAATTATAGATACGTTTCTCCAACGTATCTATAATTTCTTATGTTCCATGCTAGTTTTATGACAATACTCACATGTTTTATATACACTTTACATCATTTTGATGCATTTTCCGGCACTAACCTATTAACAAGATGCCGAAGCGTCGTTCTGTTTTCTACTGTTTTTGGTTTTGAAATCTACACAGAAATATTCTCGGGTGGACGAAACAAAGCCCACGATCTTATTTTGCACGGAGCCTTCCAGAAGTCCGAAGAGGAGACGAAGAGGGGCGACGAGGCGACCACACCCTAGGGGGCGCGGCCCCACCCGGGGGCGCGCCGCCCTATGGGGTGGGCCCCTCGAGGGTCCCCCGACTCTGCCCCTTCGCCTATATATTCTCTCCATCGCGAAAACCCTATCACCGAGAGCCACGATACGAGAAAAGTTCTGAGACGCCGGCGCCGCCAATCCCATCTCGGGGGATTCAGGAGATCGCCTCCGGCACCTGCCGGAGAGGGGAATCATCACCGGAGGACTCTACATCATCATGCCCGCCTCCGGATTGATGCGTGAGTAGTTCATCCTTTGACTATGGGTCCATAGCAGTAGCTAGATGGTTGTCTTCTCCTCTTGTGCTATCATGTTTTGATCTTGTGAGCTGCCTATCATGATCAAGATCGTCTATTTGTAATGCTACATGTTGCGTTTGTTGGGATCCGATGAATATTAAATACTATGTCAAGTTGATTTACTATGTCACACATTACAGTATCAAGATTAAACACATGGGGTAGATTTACTAGAGCGTCCCGTTAACTCATTATTTGTGACACATTATCTTTACGTTTTCCTTCCACTAAACTGCCTAGTGCCTACATTGCTAAAAATTACCACCAGTCACTCAGTATATGGCGCGGCGTGCCGCCGCACCCTTTCATTGCTAGTATATTAAAACTGAACCCATTTGCTCAAATCTCAGTGATTTGGATTACTGTAGACGCCATCTACAGTAACGCGTGCATTTTCAGTACCTAGCCTTCAGTTTACTGCCGGTCATTTTCTGTGCCGTACGTAATATTTTCTATATTTTTCTGCCTCTCTCGAAGTCTCCCGTTCATTCATGTACTGATATTCTCTTAGAGCAAGTACAATAAGTTTTAGTTAGCTGATTATAACGATTAAAACAGTATATTATTGCTAAGCTGGAGGAGAGTGTAGGAGAGAGAAGAGAAGTGAGTTCTTATGCATGAGCTAGCTCTAGCACGTGCTCTTAGGAACTTTGTGAGAGTGAAATATGAACTATACATTAATAAAGTACTACATTTTTATAACTCACTACTGAATATGTTGGCTTTAAGTTGGCTACAGATGACATGGCACTGTGCTTATAGCCAACAACTGGCTATACTATTAAATTTGCTCTTATGTAGCCACCGCTTTGACCAAAACTATGGTAGGGGAAAAGAAGATTATGTCGCCTCGATGCACGTCCCACGTTGAGTTTCACGCCTTCCACCCTTTCCTTCTACCGCCCACCTCGCACGCCCCCTCGTGGCCAGCGGCATAGGGAGCTCACCGGTCGCCGCCCATGATTTTAGCGCAGCACAGCTGACGCGGTGGTGGCCTGAAGTTTTTTGACGGCAGCAGCCGCTGTCGGCGATGAAGAGGCCTGCCATGGCAGGCGCGACCGGGAGCTCCCAGTTGGGGCGGACGCTCCCTATGAATTCTGTCGCCGAGGCGGAGAGTGGCCGCAATTCATTCTTGACCACCTGCCTCGCACGCCCCGTCGTGGCCGGCGCGATGGGGAGCTCCCAGATGGGCCGGTCGCCGCCCATGGATTTCATCGCAGCGCAGGTACCGTGGCTCATCGCGGGATGGCGGCGAGAAGTTTCCTAACGGCAGCGTCCGTCGTGGGCGATGAAGAGGCCTGCCATGGCAGGCGCGACGGGGAGCTCCCAGTTAGGGCGGACACCGCCTATAAATTCCGCCGCCGAGGAGGAGAGACGCCTCAATTCCTCCTTTTCTCCTCTCTTCCGGCAATCTCTTATTTTCTTCCGTGCCTCTAGATTTGTTTTGGTTCGATAGTTAACATGCATTCGATTGTCAAAAACTCCTTTCTTTTCCATTCGAATTGTCTGAGCAACACAATCTATTATATGGATACGGCAGGACTACCAAATTATCATATTTACGATATTAGCTACTTAATAATAGTGATATATTAGAGATCTAACGGTATGAGCAACACAATGTATTATAAGGACACGGCCGAACTATTAGATTATCAAATTTACATTTTCTTTTATATGATCAGATTTACGCTATTAGCTAACAGATTAAGATATATTTTTTTGGCATGGAACGCCTGCCATTCCATTAACTTTACATAGCTAAATCGCTGGACAAGGGACTAAGAAGTACTTAAGATATTTTAGATATATGAATAAACTCAATGATATTTGAGTGGGCCCTGATGATCTGGGTAGAGTTCTTTTTGAGTTATGCCAATACGGCATGGACTCGGTTTCCTTACTTTTCATGTCTTATACTAATTGACTCGTTGGATAGCATGGTAACGTGTTTGAGCTGTTTACGTGAATTTTCTAGCTCAAAAAAGTAGTGTACGTGATCTCCCCTAAAAGGAGCTATATATCAGGCTTCTTTTTTTGGCAGACCAGGCTAGTTTTTTTTTTTTGAGCAAGGCGGACCAGGCTAGCTTATTTGGTGGATGGGACTCTATTACCGCATGTTATGTTACGTGAATAAATAAGTCTGCCTAAATCATAACCATATATAGTGTTGACGTGTCATAAGTCTATTTTTGTACACGCATATTATTGTACGTAACACTTCATATCTTTTAATCTCAGACGTTAAGATTGAAATCATTGGTTTATATTTATTTAGCATATGTGGATTAACCTGGTGCCTCGAAAAACACTCTTATTTTTCTTTTAGTATATAATAGATTTAGTATATAATAGATTATGATGTTGATGCTTCTTCTCTTGATAATACTTGATTTGCACTTTCTGCGCCTAACTGAAGGCGTTAAAAAAAGCACTTCTTGGGAGATAACCCATGATATTTTTTATTTTACTACTGTTTTGTTGAGTTTTGGAAGTTGTTACTACTGTAGCAACCTCTCCTTATCATGTTGTTGTGCCAAGTAAAGTCTTTGATAGTAAAGTTGATACTAGATTTGGATTCCTGCGCAGAAACAGATTTTTACCTGTCATGAATTTGAGTAGATCTCTTTGTAGGAAACTCGTAAAATGCTGAAAAAAATTCATGCGTGATCCTCAGATATGTACGCAACTTTCATTCAATTTGAGCTTTTTCATCTGAGCCTGTTAAGTGCCTCGAAAAAATTCGTCTTTACGGACTGTTCTGTTTTGACAAATTCTGCCTTTTATTTCGCATTGCCTCTTTTACTGTGTTGAGTGGATTTCTTTGTCCCATTAACTTTCAGTAGCCTTGGGTAATGTCCAGAAGTGTTAAGAATGATTGTGTCCTCTCTGAACATGTGAATTTTCGATTATGCACTAACCCTCTAATGAGTTTGTTTTGAGTTTGTTGTCGAGGAAGTTTTTGATACGTCTCAAACGTATCTATAATTTCTTATGTTCCATGCTACTTTTATGATGATACTCACATGTTTTATACACACTTTATGTCATTATTATGCATTTTCCGGCACTAACCTATTGACGAGATGCCGAAGAGCCTTGCTGTTTTCTGCTGTTTTTTGTTTCAGAAATCCTACAAAGGAAATATTCTCGGAATTGGACGAAATCAACGCCCGGGGTCTTATTTTTCCACGGAGCTTCCGAAGAGATAACGAAGTGGGGCCACGAGGGCCCGTAACCATAGGGCGGCGTGGCCGTGGAGGGGCCCGCGCCGGCCTATGGTGTGGGGCCCTGCGCCGCCTCCAACCCTACCCTTCCGCCTACTTATATCCTTCGTCGCGAAAACCCCTGTACCGAGAGCCACGATACGGAAAACCTTCCAGAGACGCCGCCGCCAATCCCATCTCGGGGGATTCAGGAGATCCGGCACCCTGCCGGAGAGGGGAATCATCTCCGGAGGACTCTTCATCACCATGATCGCCTCCGGATTGATGTGTGAGTAGTTCACCCTTGGACTATGGGTCCATAGCAGTAGCTAGATGGTTGTCTTCTCCTCATTGTGATATCATGTTAGATCTTGTGAGCTGCCTATCATGATCAAGATCATCTATTTGTAATGCTACATGTTGTGTTTGTTGGGATCCAATGAATATGGAATACTATGTCAAGTTGATTATCAATCTATCATATATGTGTTGTTTATGTTCTTGCATGCTCTCCGTTGCAAGTAGAGGCTCTGGTCAAGTTGATACTTGTAACTCCAAGAGGGAGTATTTATGCTCGATAGTGGGTTCATGCCTCCATTGAATCTGGGACAGTGACAGAAAGTTCTAAGGTTGTGGATGTGATGTTGCCACTAGGGATAAAACATCAATGCTTTGTCTAAGGATATTTGTGTTGATTACATTACGCACCATACTAAATGCAATTGTCTGTTGTTTGCAACTTAATACTGGAAGGGGATGCTAACCCGAAGGTGGACTTTTTAGGCATAGATGCATGTTGGATAGCGGTCTATGTACTTTGTCGTAATGCCCGATTAAATCTCATAGTAGTCATCATGATATGTATGTGCATTGTTATGCCCTCTCTATTTGTCAATTAACTGCAATTTGTTCACCCAACATGCTATTTATCAGGAAGCACCACTAGTGATGCCCCATTCTTTGGGCGCCAACTGTCGTCGTGGTGAACAGACAGATGCCATAGGATGGCTTAAGTTGGGGCCGAATGGGCGCTAGAGGATTCGGGGGAGGGTTTTTGATTAGATTGGATGAACTTCCGGGTGCTTTCCTCAAGAACTTGGCCTAGGCCAGAGGTAGAAGAAGAGAGACACAAGGAAGAACTCTGCTCTAGATCTTTCTCTATATTGATTTCAACAGGATACAGGTTTGTGCATACATCTATCGTACCTTGTCTCATACATGCATACCCGCGATGGGGGTGTGCCCCCTCTCCTTATATAGGGGAGAGGGTGGCTTACAGGGGAAGGAACCATAATGGCATCTTTGAACAGACAAACTACTTTACAAAGCTACTTTAATCATAGGTGACGCCGGTATCTTCTTTAATCGGGGAGGCTGACGTCCTCCGGTTGCTTTTGGCGTCACCTTTCTCTTTGGCGCCAGGGCTTCGTTTAAAGTTACTTTGCTTAGGTCATCCTTGTCATCTAGCTCTTGAGAGAATCTTTGACCAGTCCTGCCGACGTGCTACAGTGCACTTCTTACCGGTAGCTTCTTTACTCATACCGGTATGCCTCTCTTTGGGGATACCGGTATAGACTTACTTAGCCAAACGCTTAACTTTGCTCTCCGGAATGAATATCAAACCGGTATCTTGATGGCTCAAACCATCCGGTTTGGCATGCCTTTGGCATACCGAGGGTCATCCCCCCAACATTAGTCCCCGAAGCTGGTATAGTCCAGCGGATCTCATCCGACGGGCCATGTGATGTCTACGGGTGCTTCTATTCTTGTAGACAGTGTTGGGCCTCCAAGAGCAGAGGTTTGTAGAACAGCAGCAAGTTTCCCTTAAGTGGATCACCCAAGGTTTATCGAACTCGGGGAGGAAGAGGACAAAGATATCCCTCTCAAGCAACCCTGCAATCACGATACAAGAAGTCTCTTGTGTCCCCAACACACCTAATACACTTGTCAGATGTATATGTGCACTAGTTCGGCGAAGAGATAGGGAAATACAAGTAGTATGAATGAATATGAGCAGTAGTAACGGCGCCAGAAGTGCTTGCTGGCGTGCAGTTGATGGTAGTAATATTGCAGGAAGTAAACAAGCAAGAAACAAGAAACAAGCGATGATTGCGGTATTTGGAAACAAGGCCTAGGGATCATACTTTCACTAGTGGACACTCTCAACATTGATCACATAACAGAATAAATAGATAAATGCTATACTCTACACTCTCTTGTTTGATGATGAACACCACTAATTGTGTAGGATTACACGAACCCTCAATGCCGGAGTTAACAAGCTCCACAATATTCGATATTCATGTTTAAATAACCTTAGAGTGCACGATAGATCAACACAACTAAACCAAGTACTAACATAGCATGCACACTGTCACCATCACACTATGAAGGAGGAATAGATCACATCAATAGTTAACTTCATAATCTACAAGAGATCACAATCATAACCTACGCCAAGTACTACACGATGCACACACTGTCACCATTACACCGTGCAGGAGGAATAGACTACTTTAATAACATCACTAGAGTAGCACATAGATGAATAGTGATACAAAACACATTGCAATCATAAAGGGATATAAATAAGCACTTCACTATGCTATTCATAACAGTGAATAAGTATTCTGTGAAATATAGCCTAAGAGACCCACACGGTGCACACACTGTCACCTTTACACACGTGGGACAAGGAGTCTCCGGAGATCACATAAGTAAAATCCACTTGACTAGCATAATGACATCTAGATTACAAGCATCATCATATGAATCTCAATCATGTAAGGCAGCTCATGAGATTATTGTATTGAAGTACATAGGAGAGAGATTAACCACATAGCTACCGGTACAGCCCTTAGCCTCGAGGGAGAACTACTCCCTCCTCATGGGAGACAGCAGCGGTGATGAAGATGGCGGTGGTGTCGATGGAGAAGCCTTCGGGCACTTCCTCGTCCTGGCGTGCCGGAACAGAGACTCCTGTCCCAGATCTTGGCTTCGCGATGGCGGCGGCTCGGAAGGTTTTGCCGTGGCTTTTCCGTATCGAAGATTTAGGTCGAGAGGCTTAAATAGGCGAAGACGCGGGAGTCGGAAGGCCGACGGGGCCACCACACAGGGAGGCGCCGGGGCCTAGGCCGCGCCGGCTGGCGTGTGGGCCCCCGGGATCCCCTCCGCGGCTCGGGTGTTCCGAAGCTTCGTGGAAAAATAGGATGCGGGGCATTGATTTCGTCCGATTCCGAGAATATTTCCTTACTAGGGTTTCTGAAACCAAAAACAGCGTAAAATGAGAACGGCCCTTCGGCATCTCGTCAATAGGTTAGTTCCGGAAAATGCAAAAAAACGATATAAAGTGTGAACAAAACATGTAGGTATTGTCATAAAACAAGCATGGAACATAAGAAATTATAGATACGTTTGAGACGTATCACCATGCCAGGTTCCTATCTCACAAGGTATCGGTTTGATCTTTCCGGCACCTTGTTCGAAGATGCCGGCCTCTTTGCCTTAGCTTCTTCTCTGTTACTTTCCGGATTTTTCTGGCACCTTTGTCGAATTCTCATCTTCCTTTCTTTGCAATGTGTCTCCGGTGTCTTTTCCTCCGGTATCATTGCCATTAAATCCCTCCTCGGCGAAGTCGAGAATTTCTCGGGTACAGTGCCTATCAGTGACATGCGCACTGCACACGCGCTGTCGGGGTCACTTCCTTCGGCTTCTGCGCCAGCATTTATAGCGCCGCACCGGATCCCCGCTGCCGTTCCGGATCCGTGTGGCCTCCCTGTGGCACATTATTTTCCGCGCGTGTATCATGGCGCCACGTGGCGGCCCACGAACTAAACCGTCGCGGCCCAGCGGTTGCCGGCCCATTAACTCCTTCTCCTATATAAGGGGGAGCGGTTCCTTCTTCCTCCTTTCTTCGCACTCTCAACTTCGTCGCGCGCACAGAGCTCTTAGCCCTCTCGCGCCCTCGCCGTCTCCGTTCGCCACCAGAGCTTCGCTGCCCGGTGAGCCTCCGCCGCTACTTCGCCAAGCCTCGCAAGCCGCTGCGGAGATTCGTCGCAGTGCGCCCGCTGCTGTCGCGTCGTTCGTCCTCCGGCGACCTCGTTTCTCCCTCTCCGTCGCTGGACTCCCTCAACGACTGTGAGCTCGCCGCACCACCGGCGACCTTCTCCTTCAGCTTTCCCTCCGCCTCAGGTTAGGCTCGATGCGCTTTTACCCCTCTCCTCTTTGCTCTTCAGATCTTGAACTGGTAGGGCATTTACTTTTTCTTCTCTTTTGCTTTTTCTCTTACTCGTAGATCTTCGTGCAAGGGTAGCTCTTTGGGAAATCTGTTTTTCGATAGAATCCGGCATCTCTCAAACTCGTATGTCTAGTGAGGATCTTCTTTCCGAATCCTCCTCTAGCAACCACCAGAGTGAATCCTCCTCGGGCTCTGCCAAGATTGGGATGGAAGCCGGAAAGGTCAAGAGCTCTGGCCAAGCCTCCGGAGTAGATTTATCCGACGTCACCCGCGGGGCTTGGATAGGCTCCGATGTAAATCAGCACGAGATTGACTGGTTATACCGGTCTAGAAGGATACCGGAAGGAGTATCCTGCCGGCTTCCAGGCAACGAGATCGAGCCGGTACTTGAACCCGGTGAGTTTGTTGTCTTCCTCGCTCATTTCGAGCGCGCGCCTCCCTGCCTCTGACTTTTTCCGCCAATTCTTGGATTTCTACCAACTTCAGCCTCACCACCTTCCCGGCAATGCCGTTTTTTTATCTTTCTTGTTATGCTACTTTCATGGAGGCGTACATCGGCATCCGTCCCACTCGCGAGACCTTTGCTCGCTTCTCTCTTCGGATCAACTCCGTCCAGGGCAAGGAAATTCCTAGGCCAAACCTCCCGTACAATGCGGGTCCTGTATCATCGGCTCCCGCCAAGGGAGCCCCTTTTTCAAGTTTTCCGGTCTCGAATCTTGCCGGTTATGGCAAGGGACCTTCTTCTACGTGAAGAACACCGGTGCCCCAGACCTTATTAATCTACCGGCTTTCAACCCGGCGCCGCCGGCAAAGGTCAATTGGAGCTACTTTCCCGGGACGAATCACATTGAGACGAACCGGGTCGTACGCTTCATGGAGAAGCTCATGAAAGAAACCAACATTTGCTCTGATGACATCATCCGCGCTTTCATTTCCCGCCGGGTGCTCCCCTCAAGCGGGCTCACAAGATGAGCGAGATGTATGGCCTGGCGATCCCACCAAGATCACCGGCCTCCCCAGCAATGAGGATGTAGTCCTCAAGGCTAGGCAGATCTGCTGACTGCCATGCCGCTGACTGGGAGTGGGCTTCGTGCCTCTTAGCTCCACCAACCCTCCAACCGAAGAAGTAAGAAATTGCGCAACCCGGGTCGCTATACCGGTAACGTTGTGTTCTTGCAACGTCTTTCGTTTCTTTCAGCAGCCGCTTCCCTCGCATTACTCGGATAGCGAGGCCCTTGCCGGAAGCGGCCTGGATAAGGTGGACCCTGACCCTTACATCCATTGGACCGAGCTCAAGATGGGCCGCACGCATACCTCGCGCCCCGGTAATCTCGTCTGAAGCTCCCGGCCAGTGACGATCTCACCGTGTTTGAGGTAGTTTTCTCTTCCGGTCTCTCATGCTTTATTGTTATTCTCCTTCAGATGCTCCCTCAACTGGCCCCCAACCATAGGTCCACGAGCACGTGGCTCCTGCAGCCGAGGTTGGCCAGAGTTCCTAGATAAGCTCAGCCCGGGAGCAAGAAGAACAAGGCCCCGGCACCAGATGCCGGTTCAAGCCAGGCCCCTCCCGCCAAGCGCCCCCGGACGGAAGTCCTTGGAGGGAAGGAAGTAGGAAAGAGGCGCTACAAAGGGAAGACAATGCCGGTCTCTTCCGGGTGAGTTTTCGTTCTTCTATTTGTTTGGTTTTAGAAACTTTCCTTCTGGTCACATTTTCTTATCCTTTCTCTTTTTCTTTTTTAGCCCTGCGCTCACGCTCTCCAAGGGCGCTACCGGTACGAAGCCGGGGAGCTCCGAGGGAACTGCCAGGACCTCCTCTCCTCCTCGTTCAAGCCCGGACATCTAGGTACCAGCAACCCTTCTGCCTCCTGCGGGAGGCACTCCAAGTGCGGGGCGTGCGTCCCCTACACCTTCGATCCCCGCGGAGGAGGACCTCGTCCCTCCAAACACACAAGACACCGGCGCCAACAACATCGGCGCCGACAGAGCCACAAGGCGGAACCTCCGGTTCCTTCCGCTCGAAAAGAAAGAAGAAGAAGAGCTCACGCTCCTCCTCCAAGCTCGTGCCGGATTCTTCCGCGCCGGCGAGCTCTACTCCGGGCCAGGACGCTCCTGAGGCCCACTCGCCGCCCAAGAGCTCGCCTGCGCCCCCGCCAGAAGCTCCTATCCTTGAGCCAACCGGGGCCACGCCAACGCCGCCACCAAGCCAAGGACCTTCTGCGGCTAAGCCGATGCCGCCACCATAAGGCGCTGTAGTAGCAGGTGGAGCAATAGGTGTGCATAGGAAATCATTATTATTTGTGCTAGTGAAGTCACACAACTTAGTGTTTTCAGGAGTATTCATTTTAACAGTAGTAAATAAAGCAAACTAAATAAAGTAAAGCAAAGCAAGTAACTAATTTTTTGTGTTTTTAATATTGAGAACGCAAACAAGATAGTAAATAAAGTAAAGTAAAGCAAGACAAAAACAAAGTAAAGAGATTGGATGTGAGAGACTCCCCTTGGAGCGTGTCTTGATCTCCCCGCAACGGCGCCAGAAAAAATCCTTGATGCGTGTAGACACACGTCCGTTGGGAACCCCAAGAGGAAGGTGTGATGCGTATGCAGCAAGTTTTCCTCGGTATGAAACCAAGGTTATCGAACCAGTAGGGAGTCAAGGAACACGTGAAGGTTGTTGGCCGAGTGGAGTGCGGCGCAACACCGGGATTCCGGCGCCAACGTGAACTGCACAACACAATCAAGTACTTTGCCCCAACGTAACGGAGGTTGTCAATCTCACGGCTTGTGTAAACAAAGGATTAAATGTATAGTGTGGAAAATGATGTTTGTTTGCAAAGAACAGTAAAGAACAGAGTTTGCAGTAGATTGTATTTCAGTGAAAAGAATGGACCGGGTCCACAGTTCACTAGTGGTGTCCTCCCATAAGATAAATAGCATGTTGGGTGAACAAATTATAGTTGGGCAATTGACAAATAGAGGCATAACAATGCACATACATATCACGATGACTACTATGAGATTTAATCGGGGCATTACGACAAAGTACATAGACGCTATCCAGCATGCATCTCGCCTAAAAAGTCCACCTTCGGGTTAGCATCCGCACCCCTCTAGTATTAAGTTGCAAACAACAGACAATTGCATTAAGTATGGTGCATAATGTAATCAACACAAATATCCTTAGACAAAGCATTGATGTTTTATCCCTAGTGGCAACAGCACATCCACAACCTTAGAACTTTCCACTGTCCCAGATTTAATGGAGGCATGAACCCACTATCGAGCATAAATACTCCTCTTGGAGTTACAAGTATCAACCATAGAGCCTCTACTAGCAACGGAGAGCATGCAAGAACATAAACAACATATATGATAGATTGATAATCAACTTGACATAGTATTCCATATTCATCGGATCCCAAGAAACACAACATGTAGCATTACAAATAGATGATCTTGATCATGATAGGCAGCTCACAAGATCTAACATGATAGCACAATGAGGAGAAGACAACCATCTAGCTACTGCTATGGACCCATAGTCCAAGGGTGAACTACTCACACATCAATCCGGAGGCGATCATGGTGATGAAGAGTCCTCCGGGAGATGATTCCCTCTCCGGCAGGGTGCCGGAGGCGATCTCCTGAATCCCCCGAGATGGGATTGGCGGCGGCTGCGTCTCTGGAAGGTTTTCCGTATCGTGGCTCTCGGTACAGGGGTTTTCGCGACGAAGGCTTTAAGTAGGCGGAAGGGTAGGGTTGGAGGCGGCGCGGGGGCCCCACACCATAGGGCGGCGCGGGCCCCACCCAGGCCGCGCGGCCCTGTGGTGTCGGCGCCGCCCCACCTCGTATCCTCTTCGGTCTTCTGGAAGCTTCGTGGAAAAATAAGACCCTGGGCGTTGATTTCGTCCAATTCCGAGAATATTTCCTTTGTAGGATTTAAACCGAAAAACAGCAAAAACAGCAACTGGCTCTTCGGCATCTCGTCAATAGGTTAGTGCCGGAAAATGCATAATAATGACATAAAGTGTGTATAAAACATGTGAGTATCATCATAAAAGTAGCATGGAACATAAGAAATTATAGATACGTTTGAGACGTATCACACCCTGCCGGAGAGGGGAATCATCACCGGAGGACTCTACATCATCATGCCCGCCTCCGGATTGATGCGTGAGTAGTTCATCCTTGGACTATGGGTCCATAGCAGTAGCTAGATGGTTGTCTTCTCCTCTTGTGCTATCATGTTTAGATCTTGTGAGCTGCATATCATGATCAAGATCGTCTATTTGTAATGCTACATGTTGCGTTTGTTGGGATCCGATGAATATTGAATACTATGTCAAGTTGATTATCGATCTATCGTATATGTGTTATTTATGATCTTGCATGCTCTCCGCTAGTAGAGGCTCTGGCCAAGTTGATACTTGTAACTCCAAGAGGGAGTATTTATGCTCGATAGTGGGTTCATGCCTCCATTGAATCTTGGACAGTGACAGAAAGTTCTGGTTATGGATGTCTGTTGCCACTAGGGATAAAACATCAATGCTTTGTCTAAGGATATTTGTGTTGATTACATTACGCACAGACTTAATGCAATTGTCTGTTGTTTGCAACTTAATACTGGAAGGGGTGCGGATGCTAACCCGAAGGTGGACTTTTTAGGCATAGATGCATGCTGGATAGCGGTCTATGTTCTTTGTCGTAATGCCCTAAGTAAATCTCATAGTAGTCATCATGATATGTGTATGAATCTCTATTTGTCAATTGCCCAACATGATATTTATCTTATTGGAGAGACACCACTAGTGAACTGTGGACCCCGGTCCATTCCTTTACATCTGAAATACAATCTACTGCAATCTCTGTTCTCTGTTGTTTTCTACAAGCAAACATCATTCTCCACACCATACGTTAATCCTTTGTTTACAGCAAGCCGGTGAGATTGACAACCTCACTGTTAAGTTGGGGCAAAGTATTTTGATTGTGTGGTTCCACGTTGGCGCCGGAATCCCTGGTGTTGCGCCGCACTACACTCCTTCACCAACAACCTTCACGTGGCCTTCATCTCCTACTGGTTCGATAACCTTGGTTTCTTACTGAGGGAAAACTTGCTGCTGTACGCATCATACCTTCCTCTTGGGGTTCCCAACGGACGTGTGCTTTACCGTTACAAGCACAAGACATGGCTAACCGAATCCTCGGGTGCCTTCCAACATTCACATACCATGGAGGAGTGTGATGTCTACGTTCCCCCTCCTTTCCTGTAGACAGTGTTGGGCCTCCAAGTGCAGAGGTTTGTAGAACAGCAGCAAGTTTCCCTTAAGTGGATACCCAAGGTTTATCGAACTCGGGAGGAAGAGGTCAAAGATATCCCTCTCATGCAACCCCGCAACCACAAAGCAAGAAGTCTCTTGTGTCCCCAACACACCAAATAGGTGCACTAGTTCGGCGAAGAGATAGTGAAATACAGGTGGTATGAATATATATGAGCAGAGCAACGCTAGAAAATAGCTTGCTGGCGTGTAGTTGATGGTGGTAGTATTGCAGCAGTAGTAACACAGTAAAACAGTAAACAAGCAGCGATAGCAGTATTTAGGAACAAGGCCTAGGGATTAGACTTTCACTAGTGGACACTCTCAACATTGATCACATAACAGAATAGATAAATGCATACTCTACACTTTTGTTGGATGATGAACACATTGCGTAGGATTACACGAACCCTCAATGCCGGAGTTAACAAGCTCCACAATAATGCTCATGTTTTAGTAACCTTTAGTGTAAGATAGATCAACAGACTAAACCAAGTACTAGCATAGCATGCACACTGTCACCTTCATGCATATGTAGGAGGAATAGATCACATCAATATTATCATAGCAATAGTTAACTTCGCAATCTACAAGAGATCATGATCATAGCATAAACCAAGTACTAACACGGTGCACACACTGTCACCTTTGCACACATGCAGGAGGAATAAAACTACTTTAATAACACATCACTAGAGTAGCACATAGATAAATTGTGATACAAACACATTGCAATCATAAAGAGATATAAATAAGCACCTCACTATGCCATTCAACAGTGAATAAGTATTCTGTGAAATCTAGCCTAAGAGACCCACACGGTGCACACACTGTCACCTTTACACACGTGGGACTAGGAGTCTCCGGAGATCACATAAGTAAAACTCACTTGACTAGCATAATGACATCTAGATTACAAGCATCATCATATGAATCTCAATCATGTAAGGCAGCTCATGAGATTATTGTATTGAACTACATAGGAGAGAGATGAACCACATAGCTACCGGTACAGCCCCGAGCCTCGATGGAGAACTACTCCTCCTCATGGGAGCATCGGTGATGAAGATGGCGGTGGAGATGGCAGCGGTGTCGATGGAGAAGCCTTCCGGGCACTCCCCGCCCGGCGGGTGCCGGAACAGAGACTCCTGTCCCCGCATCTTGGCTTCGCGACGGCGGCTCGGAAGGTTTTGCGTATCGTGGTTCTTCGCCTCGGGGTTTTCGCGACGGAGGCTTTATAGAGGAAGAGGCGGCGCAGAGGGGGCGGGGGGGCACACCATAGGCGCGGCCCCTCTGGCCGCGCCGCCTAGGGTTTGGTGGCCTGTGGCCCCCTCCGACCTCTCGGTGTGTTCGGATGCTTCGGGATTCTAAGATCTTTGGCGTTGATTTCGTCGATTCCGAGAATATTTCGTTACTAGGATTTCTGAAACCAAAAACAGCGAAAAAGGAACGGCACTTCGGCAACTTGTTAATAGGTTAGTTCCGTAAATGCACAAATACGACATGTAATGTGTATAAAACATGTAGATATCATCAATAAAGTAGCATGGAACATAAGAAATTATCGATACTGGAGACGTATCAGCATCCCCAAGCTTAGTTCTGCTCGTCCCGAAGGTAAAACGATAACAAAGATAATTTCTTAAGTGACATGCCATCATAAACTTGATCATATTGTAAACATATGTAATGAATGCAGCGATCAAAACAATGGTAATGACATGAGTAAACAACTGAATCATAAAGCAAAGACTTTTCATGAATAGCACTTCAAGCATCAATAAGTCTTGCATAAGAGTTAACTCATAAAGCAATAATTTAAAGTAGAGGTATTGAAGCAACACAAAGGAAGATGAAGTTTCAGCGGTTGCTTTCAACTTGTAACATGTATATCTCATGGATAGTTGTCAACATAGAGCAATATAACAAGTACAATATGCAAGTATGTAGAATCAATGCACAGTTCACACAAGTGTTTGCTTCTTGAGGTGGAGAGAAATAGGTGAACTGACTCAACATAAAAGTAAAAGAATGGTCCTTCAAAGAGGAAAGCATCGATTGCTATATTTGTGCTAGAGCTTTGATTTTGAAAACATAAAGAGAGCATAAAAATAAAGTTTTGAGAGGTGTATGTTGTTGTCAACGAATGGTAGCGGGTACTCTAACCCCCTTGCCAGACAAACCTTCAAAGAGCGGCTCCCATTTTATTTTATTTTTGAGTGGCACTCCTTCCAACCTTTCTTTCACAAACCATGGCTAACCGAATCCTCGGGTGCCCGCCAACAATCTCATACCATGAAGGAGTGCCTTTTTATTTTAGTTTTATTATGATGACACTCCTCCCCAACCTTTGCTTACACAAGCCATGGCTAACCGAATCCTTCGGGTGCCGTCCAACAATCACATACCATGGAGGAGTGTCTATTTTTGTTAATTAATTTGGGACTGGGAATCCCATTGCCAGCTCTTTTTGCAAATTATTGGATAAGCGGATGAAGCCACTAGTCCATTGGTGAAAGTTGCCCAACAAGATTGAAAGATAAACACCACATACTTCCTCATGAGCTATAAAACATTGACACAAATCAGAGGTGATAAATTTTGAATTGTTTAAAGGTAGCACTCAAGCAATTTACTTTGGAATGGCGGAGAAATACCATGTAGTAGGTAGGTATGGTGGACACAAATGGCATAGTGGTTGGCTCAAGTATTTTGGATGCATGAGAAGTATTCCCTCTCGATACAAGGTTTAGGCTAGCAAGGCTATTTGAAACAAACACAAGGATGAACCGGTGCAGCAAAACTCACATAAAAGACATATTGTAAACATTATAAGACTCTACACCGCTTCCTTGTTGTTCAAAACTCAATACTAGAAATTATCTAGACCTTAGAGAGACCAATTATGCAAACCAAATTTTAGCAAGCTCTATGTATTTCTTCATTAATGGGTGCAAAGTATATGATGCAAGAGCTTAAACATGAGCACAACAATTGCCAAGTATCACATTACCCAAGACATTATAGCAATTACTACATGTAGCATTTTCCAATTCCAACCATATAACAATTTAACGAAGAGGAAACTTCGCCATGAATATTATGAGCTAAGAACACATGTGTTCATACGAACCAGCGGAGCGTGTCTCTCTCCCACACAAGGATGAACTTATTCAAACAAAACAAAAACAAAAACAAACAGACGCTCCAAGTAAAGTACATAAGATGTGACCGAATAAAAATATAGTTTCAAGAGAAGGAACCTGATAATTTGTCGATGAAGAAGGGGATGCCTTGGGCATCCCCAAGCTTAGATGCTTGAGTCCTCTTGAAATATGCAGGGATGAACCATGGGGGCATCCCCAAGCTTAGACTCTTCACTCTTCTTGATCATAGTATATCATCCTCCTCTCTTGACCCTTGAAAACTTCTTCCACACCAAACTTTAAGCAAACTCATTAGAGGGTTAGTGCATAATCAAAAATTCACATGTTCAGAGGTGACACAATCATTCTTAACACTTGACATTGCACAAAGCTTCTGAAAGTTAATGGAACAAAGAAACTCATTCAACATAGCAAAAGCGGCAATGCGAAATAAAAGGCAGAATCTGTCAAAAACAGAACAGTCCGTAAAGACGAATTTTAAAATGGCACCAGACTTGCTCAAACGGAAAAACTCAAAACTAATGAAAGTTGCGTACATATCTGAGGATCATGCACGTAAATTGGCATAATTTTCTGAGTTACCTACAGAGAGGTAGACCCAGATTCGTGACAGCAAAGAAATCTGGAACTGCGCAGTAATCCAAATCTAGTACTTACTTTACTATAGAGACTTTACTTGGCACAACAAAACACAAAACTAAGATAAGGAGAGGTTGCTACAGTAGTAAACAACTTCCAAGACACAAATATAAAACAAAGTACTGTAGCAAAATAACACATGGGTTATCTCCCAAGAAGTTCTTTCTTTATAGCCGTTAAGATGGGCTCAGCAGTTTTAATGATGCACTCGCAAGAAATAGTATTTGAAGCAAAAGAGAGCATCAAGAGGCAAATTCAAAACACATTTAAGTCTAACATGCTTCCTATGCATAGGAATCTTGTAAATAAACAAGTTCGTGAAGAGCAAAGTAACAAGCATAGGAAGATAAAACAAGTGTAGCTTCAAAAATTTCAGCACATAGAGAGGCATTTTAGTAACATGAAAATTTCTACAACCATATTTTCCTCTCTCATAATAACTTTCAGTAGCATCATGAGCAAACTCAACAATATAACTATCAAATGAAACATTCTTATCATGAGTCTCATGCATAAAATTATTACTACTCCCAACATAAGCATAATCAATTTTATTAGTTGTAGTGGGAGCAAATTCAACAAAGTAGCTATCAAATATAGGAGGCATATTGTAATCATAATCAAATTTCTCCTCCATAACAGGTGGTAACAAAAGACTACTATCATTATAATCATCATAAATAGGAGGCAAAGTATCATCAAAGTAAATTTTCTCCTCAATGCTTGGGGGACTAAAAATATCATGCTCATCAAAGCCAGCTTCCCCAAGCTTAGAATTTTCCATATCATTAGCAACAATGGTGTTCATAGGTTTTTTAATTTTCGCAGCAAACAATCCATGTCTTAACTCAGGAAATAGAATAAGAAGCTCACTCTTGTCCATTATGCCAAACTAGTGTAAACAAGAAACAAAAAGATGCAATTGCAGGACCTAAAGGAAATAGCTTCGAGCACACACACGACGGCAACAGAAAAATACTTTACCTGGGACCGTAGTATGAGTGCCTTTTACCTTTCCTCCCCGGCAACGGCGCCAGAAAAGTGCTTGATGTCTACGTTCCCCCTCCTTTCCTGTAGACAGTGTTGGGCCTCCAAGTGCAGAGGTTTGTAGAACAGCAGCAAGTTTCCCTTAAGTGGATACCCAAGGTTTATCGAACTCAGGGAGGAAGAGGTCAAAGATATCCCTCTCATGCAACCCTGCAACCACAAAGCAAGAAGTCTCTTGTGTCCCCAACACACCAAATAGGTGCACTAGTTCGGCAAGAGATAGTGAAATACTGGTGGTATGAATATATATGAGCAGTAGCACGGTGCCGAAAATAGCTTGCTGGCGTGTAGTTGATGGTGGTAGTATTGCAGCAGTAGTAACACAAAAACAGTAAACAAGCAGTAGTAACTCAGCAGTATTTAGGAACAAGGCCTAGGGATTAGACTTTCACTAGTGGACACTCTCAACATTGATCACATAACAGAATAGATAAATGCATACTCTACACTTTTGTTGGATGATGAACACATTGCGTAGGATTACACGAACCCTCAATGCCGGAGTTAACAAGCTCCACAATAATGCTCATGTTTTAGTAACCTTTAGTGTAAGATAGATCAACAGACTAAACCAAGTACTAGCATAGCATGCACACTGTCACCTTCATGCATATGTAGGAGGAATAGATCACATCAATATTATCATAGCAATAGTTAACTTCGCAATCTACAAGAGATCATGATCATAGCATAAACCAAGTACTAACACGGTGCACGCACTGTCACCTTTGCACACATGCAGGAGGAATAAAACTACTTTAATAACACATCACTAGAGTAGCACATAGATAAATTGTGATACAAACACATTGCAATCATAAAGAGATATAAATAAGCACCTCACTATGCCATTCAACAGTGAATAAGTATTCTGTGAAATCTAGCCTAAGAGACCCACACGGTGCACACACTGTCACCTTTACACACGTGGGACTAGGAGTCTCCGGAGATCACATAAGTAAAACTCACTTGACTAGCATAATGACATCTAGATTACAAGCATCATCATATGAATCTCAATCATGTAAGGCAGCTCATGAGATTATTGTATTGAACTACATAGGAGAGAGATGAACCACATAGCTACCGGTACAGCCCCAGCCTCGATGGAGAACTACTCCCTCTCATGGGAGCATCTGGTGATGAAGATGGCGTGGAGATGGCAGCGGTGTCGATGGAGAAGCCTTCCGGGGGCCTCCCCGCCTCCGGCAGTGCTCGAACAGAGACTCTGTCCCCTCATCTTGGCTTCGCCGACGGCGGCGGCTCTGGAAGGTTTTGCGTATCGTGGCTCTTCGCCTCAGGGTTTCGCGACGGAGGCTTTATATAGGCGAAGAGGCGGCGCAGAGGGTCGACAGGGCCACACCATAGGGCGGCGCGGCCCCCCCTCGCCAGCCTAGGGTTTGGTGGGCCTGTGGCCCCCCTCTGACCTCTCTGGTGTGTTCTGGATGCTTCCGGGGATTCTAAGATCTTTGGCGTTGATTTCGTCCGATTCCGAGAATATTTCGTTACTAGGATTTCTGAAACCAAAAACAGCAGAAAACAGGAACTGGCACTTCGGCAACTTGTTAATAGGTTAGTTCCAGAAAATGCACAAATACGACATGTAATGTGTATAAAACATGTAGATATCATCAATAAAGTAGCATGGAACATAAGAAATTATCGATACGTCGGAGACGTATCAGAGTGTCTATTTGCAAAATTAAGTTGCTTACTGATAAATCAGGGCAAAACATGTGAAGAGAATTATTAATGAAAGTTGTAATTAATTGGGGCTGGGAACCCCATTGCCAGCTCTTTTTGCAAAATTATTGGATAAGCGGATGTGCCACTAGTCCATTGGTGAAAGTCTGTCAGAAGTAAATGACAAGGTTGAAAGATAAACACCACATACTTCCTCATGAGCTATAAAACATTGACACAAATAAGAGATAATAGCTTTTGAATTGTTTAAAGGTAGCACATGAAGTATTTACTTGGAATGGCAGGAAATACCACATAGTAGGTAGTTATGGTGGACACAAATGGCATAGGTTTTGGCTCAAGGTTTTGGATGCACGAGAAGCATTTCCTCTCAGTACAAGGCTTTGGCTAGCAAGGTTGTTTGAAGCAAACACAAGTATAAACCGGTACAGCAAAACTTACATAAGAACATATTGCAAGCATTATAAGACTCTACACTGTCTTCCTTGTTGCTCAAACACTTTTACCAAAAAATATCTAGACCTTAGAGAGACCAATCATGCAAACCAAATTTCAACAAGCTCTACGGTAGTTCTCCACTAATAGGTTTAAACTACATGATGCAAAAGAAACATGATCTAGAGAGGGCAAACACAATAGAGCCGGGAGGCTCCCAGATTATTGCTGGACCCTGGTCCCTCGAGCGACGGCCCGCAAAGCCTCGGCACGCACGTCCGATGCTGGTGCAAGGGCGTGCCACCTGACCTATACCTGGTCAGGAAGGTGATGGATTTGCTTCGCTTAGTTTCCTGCATGGCATACACGTAAACATTAAATACGAGCCTCGATCGGCTCTCAGGTTGTCCTGTGAATCGGCTCAAGGAGCCGATCCACCCATGATCCGTATGAGGTATACGATCACATGGTGGTCCTGCTTGATCAATATAAAGCTAAAACGACCTACGACGATTTAGGGTTTTCACCACATAATCGGAACATCCTACTCGTGATTGAGCCTGGCAGCCACGCACGGTGATAATAAACCGACCCTAGATAAGGCCTAAAAACCAACGAAGTTGATCCCCGGAACATCTCATCTAGGGCTAGCAAACTACACCCTACGTGCTACTGGATCCTTCAACCCGTTTGCAAGGCCTAACTATGCAGATATTAAACTAATCCTTGAAGAACAAGGAGCAATCATAACGGATCGGATCTACTAAATAATGATCAAGCGAGGTGCCGCCCTTACACCTAAGATAGGTGTAAGGGCGGCTAGACGTCTAAGGGTTGCATGGACGAAAGCATGTGACACGATGAAACAATGCTAACCCTAACACATCTATGATAACTACGTTGCTCGCCATCAACAAGGCTTCAGCACGAGCAACGCATGAACAACGAATAAACGTGTACTGCCTAGATCGCAAGATGCGATCTAGGCAGCATGATGCTTACCCGGAAGGCCTCGAAACAAGGGGTGGCGATGCGCCTAGATTGGTTTGTGATGAACGTGATTGTTGTCTTTCTCAAAAACCCTAGATACATATTTATAGTCCGTAGACTTTCTAACGTGGGAATAATCCCAACCGTGCACGAGCCAAATTCTACTAACGACACGTATCCTACTATATTACAGATACACGGGCAAACTAGCCCAAACTTTGTATACAAGGCCGATTCATGTATTTCTTCCAGGTGTATTCTTCAAGCCCATCTTGATCGCGGCCCACCTCCGATAGGTCAAAATCTGGTGATAACACATGCCCCCCTGGTTTTGGAAATGACAATTCCAAAATCACTCTGTTTTTTCTTCGTCGGGTCATGCGTGGCAGAGCAGAACCGTACAGTCCCTTCATCATGATGCCTTGCCCTCTCAACTTCTCTGCATAATTTGACAGTTCTTTGGCACCACTTCCTCGGAAACTGCTGTAACATTAACTCTCCCCCACATCCCTCGATTTAACCGCCGAGAAGTTTGCTTCTTCATCCCCTCCTCATCCTCTGTTCCTCTGTAGTACTCAAAACCCTTCTTCCACCATGGACTCCTCCTCCTCTTCCTCCTCCTGCCTTTTCTTCCCGGTCTTCCTCCTCCCGCAAGCCGACGCGGGAGGACATACGCGCTTGAGCGATGGGACGGCGGACTGGGACTTCTCCATCTGGTCAGAGGATGATGAATCTCTGACCGATGGGGAAGACAACCTCCATTTCCTCATTGATGGGGATTCGGAGGAGGATAGCGACGATGACGCTCTCTGGGGCGAAGACATCTCCTCCGATGAGGAGGATGAGGAAGCGGAGGAGGACACCTCCTTCGACGAGTACCCGCCAATGAAACGCTTCCGCGCCGGGTCGGATGATGATGACGACGACGATGACGAGGAAGAGACCGGGCCCCCGCCGAAAGCTACGGCAGCAGCGACGAGGAGCCCGTCGGCAGCGGGCCGCCTAGCTGCCACGACAAGACCGACGAGGGCAGCGACGGCCCCATAGACTAGGACTACTAGCATAGGACTAGTAGTAGTGCATTAGGCATCGGATGATCCTTTTGAGAGCCATCGGCTCTTTCTTGTAAAGCCGCTCCTTTGAATCAATAAGGACTGTTTTTCCAATTTGACCCTCCACTTATCCAGTTTCAAGTCTTCCATTTGCCGCACCAAGAACCGATAGCAACGTATCGGACTCTTCGCCTCAAACGCCCATGAAGCTAGACTCAAATACCAATTTAGACAGTCATCCAAGCACTCCTCAAATTCAGACGTAATTTAAAAATCTGACCATAATACTTCGCAACCCTAAAGCCGATGGTCTGTTCATCGGTTGTTTTGAAAATCCACTTTCTTCATGTTAGATAGTTTTGCCGATGATGTCCCTTCACCTCCTTGAAGAACAGGACGGTCCGCACTCGTAGGGTGATGACGGCTCCCTTCCGCATTCCTCCCAACAGCTCCGGTGGTCCTCTTTTGTAAAATCTCACCACCTTGAAGAAGGTTGTGATGCAGAGCCAGCCGATTTCACCAAAATCGGCTTCCAAAAACAGAGTGTCTACCAAATCAGCTGCCCCCCGAGCCTCAATCAAGGCGAGAACCGTGAGAAACGTAGCTGCCAGGCAAACTCTGAGGCGCCAAAGCCCTACTCCAGCTAAAGAAGGCTTGCACGTAAGTTCCGCCCATGCTTTGGCTGATTCCATTCACCCTTCAGGCTTCTGCCACATACTTGTACTCCTTCTACAAACCTCCCCTGAAGAAGCTCTAGTGAGGATACACAGTCCAGTCAAAGGGACTCGAGCTTGGGCAATTCTGAGAAAACCACCACGCGGAGCCAGCCAGACTTGCCACCGTCGGCTTCCAAGAAAAGGTCAGCCCTTGAACCTACCGTTTCCCAAACTCCCAGCATAGGCAAGCTTACGCACAAAGGGCCGATACATCAAGAGAGCTCGCAAGGAACCGCAAGCCTTTCGATCGAACCAAGAGATATTCAAATGTAACTCTCAACTCCTCCTAGAAGTTCTTGAAGCTTTCTGCTCATCGGCCACCTCAAGTTGAACCGATGACTCTGAGTTGAAGCCCTGGCCACGGAGTGGTAGCGTGCAAAGACGACGATGATGAGGCCGGATCGCGAGGTGAATCGTGTTCGTGCTGGTGCCCTCCATGACCTCGAGATGTTCCTCTAGTAGAGTCTCCCCGTGTAATTTGTACTAGAGTCGATGGCTGTGCACGGCCATCGTTGTCTTCGCATATCTTCTCAAGTCGATGTCATGCATCTACGTGACTTGCATGTACATTTTTTCCTCTTTTTTTTTTTACTGGCCGATTTTTCTATCGGCCCCCAATATTTCACTGCCCATGTATCACACATGTTCATCGCACATGTTCATCGCACATGTTCATCTGATTAGGTGCCCCCCGAGCCGAATCCAAAATGCAGATATCGGCTCTGTAGTTAGCCAAGGCACTGTACCCGAATATCGGCTCCGTCGGACCAATGTTGACTTCTTCCAGCTCATCAGCCGATGTAAACCCATACCCCAGCTTTCCGTCGCCTGCTAGATCGACGTTGAACACAGGCAGAACGTATGGTGAGGATAATTTTGGCCGATTGCAATCGGCCTCCATGTTGATTGAATCGCTCAATGAAGGTTTTGCAATGTTCCTCCTTACTATGACTACGTGACATGCTTGAGACAAGATTATTCCTTTTATTTTGGGGCCGATCACAAGGATCGGCCTTGCCACGTACGTCCATTGACTTTGCTCTTGCTACTCTGTCAGGCCAGTGGATAAGACCAGCCTCACCCCGTCCTTCGTCACGTCGATGCGCTCGCAGTCGTCCAAAGTGATGCCTGAGAGTGGCTCTTGGCCTGCCGTCTCCCAAACGTTCATGCCAGCCGTTGAAATCTCGGCTGAGTCATCTGCGTGGACGACCTCTACTTCATCTCCATCCCACTGTATTAAACATTGGTGCATCGTGGATGGAATGCAACAGTTGGCGTGGATCCAATCTCTCCCTAGCAGGACAGCATAGGTGCTCTTGCTATCGACAATAAAGAACGTCGTAGGGATGGTTTTTCTTCCTACGGTCAGATCCACGTTCAGAACACCTTGTGCTTCAGATGCTTGGCCGTTGAAATCGCTCAGTGTAACGTTGGTCTTGATCAGATCCGAGCTAGAGCGTCCCAACCGACGTAGCATGGAGTATGGCATAATGTTGACTGCCGCTCCGGTGTCCACCAACATCTTGTTGACAGGCTGCCCATTGATATAACCTCGTAAGTACAGGGCCTTCAGATGTCTGTAGCTTCTTTCTCGTGGCTTCTCGAAGATAACGGCCGTGGGCCGCAGTCAAGTTGTGCCACAGGCTTCCAATCCTGGAGCACAAAACTCCTGAAGGATGAATACCATGTTTGTGCCACCGATGTCTTATCATCGGCTTTCCTTTGTTTGGGCGCCACTCTTTCTTTTGTGGCCGACCTTCTTCGTCCAGAGTTCGCTGAATTTTCGCGGCCAGATCAGGCCGCGCCTTCCTTAACGTGTGCAGGTATAACCTTTCAGCTTCCTCCAAACCACGTAGTCGCTGAACCCTACGCTTTTGGGAACGGCTGAGTCCATCAGGGCACCACCTTGGCCGGTGGTACTTATCTTCTTCTTCTTCATCGTCGTCTTCTAACTCCTCGAGATCTTCCACTCGAGAGGACTCAGCGTACTTGTTCCGAGATGGGAGTGGCCCCAGACGTTTGAATACTGACACGTCTCCGCACCCTTCTTCTTCTCTCTACATTCTGGGCAGTTGCCGATTGTAGGCAATCGGCTCATTCCTGAATCCCAGCAGTGTCTGAAGAAGGGACAGTCCCAGTGCCTATCCACGTCGTCTTGTTCTCTTGACTTTTCCTTGGCATGGCGCTCATATCTCTCCTCGTCGCGATCATGCCGACGATGTCTCCTGGCGTCCCTAGCCAGACGATCTCTTTCGTCATCATCGTATCGTCGGCGTTGGTCGTATTGACTCACGTATTTGTTGAGGAGGTGATCAGAGAGAGGTCGCTGATATCGCACATTCTTCACTTCTCCCTGTGACGTAGCGCTTGCCATCATGACGGAGCCGATCGCGTGGAACGGCTTCCTCTTTGTCCTTGTTATGAGAGCAGCTGCCCTCGTGTCCTTACCAGAGTGGTGCCCAGGTCCTACCATGTTGATGCTGAACGAGAAACCTGGCTGGCACCTCCCAGGGTAAGTGCACTCCACCATGTTAACGGCGGGGAAGGGGTGTGTGTCGACTTTCATGGCGTACTGGCTGAAAATTAGACGCCCTTGTTCTATCGCCATTTGGACCTGCTGACGCCACACCCTGCAGTCGTTGGTGGTATGGGTGAACGTGTTATGCCACTTGCAGTATGGCTTTCCGTTCAGCTCCTGCGCCGTGGGGATTTTGTGGCCTTCGGGTACCTTTAGCTGCTTCTCCTTAAGTAAGAGGTCGAAAATTTGCTCAGCTTTGGTCACGTCGAAGTCAAACCCTCTTGGAGGACCTTGTGGCTTAACCCATTTGCAGGACACGGGGCTTGCCCCCCGAGTCCATTCAGCCACTGCTACCTCTTGATCTCCCGCAGAGCCTTCATCTTCATCTGCCTCAACCAGGACTACCGCACGCTTGAATTTGTAGACCTCTGGGTGGCGCTGTTCATATAATGACAGCTTCTGCACCATATGCGCCAGTGAAGGGTAGTCTGCTTGGGAGGCCACATCCTTGATCGGTGATGCGAGACCCACCACCGCCAACTCGACTGCTTCTTTTTCAGTCACACGAGCCGAATAGCATCGGTTCCTAACGGTCCTGAAGCGCTGGATGTATTCTGACACCGTTTCTCCGCGCTTCTGTCGTACTTGTGCTAGATCGGCAATGCCAGCCTCGGAAGCCTCTGAGTGATACTGCATGTGGAACTGTTCTTCCAACTGCTTCCAAGTCCGGATTGAGTCTGGTGGCAGCGATGTGTACCACCCGAAAGCCGATCCTGTGAGGGACTGTGCGAAGAACCTCACACGTAGTTCATCTGATGCTGAGATCGTGCCCAGCTGCGCCAAATATCGGCTCACATGCTCGATTGAGCTGGAGCCATCTGACCCACTAAACTTGGAGAATTCAGGGAGCCGATATAGTGGGATCAAATCGTACTCGTTGGGGTACGGCTTGGAATAGCCGATTGTCCTCCTTTTCGGCACCATGCCGAACTGGTCTCTCAAGATTGTACTGATCTGATCCGCGGTGCTGGCTGCAGGAGTCGAACTCTGAAGATTCGCTGGAGTGGCATACTTAGCCAGCCACGCTTGCTTCTCAAGCTCTGAGCCAACTGCAGGAGTTGAGCTCTGGAGGTTCGTCGGAGTGGCATACTTAGCTAGCCACGTCTGCTTCTCAAGATCTGATCCAGAAGTTCCTCCTGCTGTTCCAGAAGTCCCTGCTGTTGCAGTCTGGTTCGTGAGTGCCCAGTTACTGCAGTCTGGCACGTATGTGCACGTGTATCCGTGAGGGATCTCCTTAGGCGCCTCATACAAGAACTGGTAATCACTAGGGTCACCACCGATCTTGTAGACGACGAATGCCGGTGAATTCGGCACTTCTGGTGCTGCCAACGCGAACGGCAGCGGTGGTCGGGACTGGAGTGGTATCTCTCCTTGGTGAGTCCCTAGAGCAGGTCCTGACGGAGAATACTGATGCCTCATGATTTCCTGGATCACCCGAAGGGCGACACGCTCCAAAGTGTTCACCAGGCTCTCAGAATGGCGGTGCAGCGAATGAGCTACCATGAAATTAATCTCCTGACGCAGAGACCTGGTGCGTTCTTCTGAAGGGGTAGACAGGTCCACTCCATCGAGCGCGCCTTCAGGCGAGAACCCTTTCCACCTGATGCCGTGTGAGCGGGTTCTCTGGAAAGAGCCGATGAGGTCGGCTTCGAGGATAGCTTTGACCTCGTCATACTTCTTCTTGAGCTCGTCAGATCTTCGTACGTGACTGGAGTACCTTCCGCCATCTCAGATGTAGATGGCGATGCAGTTGATGTCGAAGACGGTCCCACCGGGCGTGCCAGAATGTGTTGCGGTCAGAAACCCACCGGCGAGCAGCGACGGGCAACACAGTAGAGCCGGGAGGCTCCCAGGACTGCGGCTGGCCCTGGTCCTCGAGCGACGGCCCGCAGCCTCGGCACGCACGTCCGATGCTGGTGCAAGGGCGTGCCACCTGACCTATACCTGGTCAGGAAGGTGATGGATTTGCTTCGCTTAGTTCCTGCATGGCATACACGTAAACATTAAATACGAGCCTCGATCGGCTCTCAGGTTGTCCCGTGAATCGGCTCAAGGAGCCGATCCACCCATGATCCGTATGAGGTATACGATCACATGGTGGTCCTGCTTGATCAATATAAAGCTAAAACGACCTACGACGATTTAGGGTTTTCACCACATAATCGGAACATCCTACTCGTGATTGAGCCTGGCAGCCACGCACGGTGATAATAAACCGACCCTAGATAAGGCCTAAAAACCAACGTGAAGTTGATCCCCGGAACATCTCATCTAGGGCTAGCAAACTACACCCTACGTGCTACTGGATCCTTCAACCCGTTTGCAAGGCCTAACTATGCAGATATTAAACTAATCCTTGAAGAACAAGGAGCAATCATAACGGATCAGATCTACTAAATAATGATCAAGCGAGGTGCCGCCCTTACACCTAAGATAGGTGTAAGGGCGGCTAGACGTCTAAGGGTTGCATGGACGAAAGCATGTGACACGATGAAACAATGCTAACCCTAACACATCTATGATAACTATGCTCGCCATCAACAAGGCTTCAAGACGAGCAACGCATGAACAACGAATAATGTATCCTAGATCGCAAGATGCGATCTAGGGCATGATGCTTATCCGAAGGAACCCTCGAAACAAGGGGTTGGCGATGCGCCTAGATTGGTTTGTGATGAACGTGATTGTTGTCTTTCTCAAAAACCCTAGATACATATTTATAGTCCATAGACTTTCTAACGTGGGCTTAATCCCAACCGTGCACGAGCCAGATTCTATCTAATCGACACGTATCCTACTATATTTACAGATACACGGGCAAACTAGCCCAAACTTTGTATACAAGGCCGATTCATGCAATTCTTCCAGGTATATTCTTCAAGCCCATCTTGATCGCGGCCCACCTCTGATCCGGTCAAATTCTGGTGATAACAACTACATGATGCAAGAGATTAAACATGATCTAATTGAGAGCTCAAAACAATTGCCAAGTATCAAATTATTGAAGACAATATACCAATTACCACATGAAGCATTTTCTGTTTCCAACCAAATATCAATAAGTGAAGCGATCAATTCGCCATGAACATGAAAAATAAAACGAAGAACACAAGTGTTCATATGAAAAAGCGGAGCGTGTCTCTCTCCCACACAAGGATTGCTAGGATCCGAATTTATTCAAACACAAACAAAAATAAAAGCACACAGACGCTCCAAGTAAAGCACATATGATGTGGAAGAATTAAAATATAGTTTCACTAGAGATGACCTGATTGTTGATGAAGAAGGGATGCCTTGGGCATCCCCAAGCTTAGACGCTTGAGTCTTCTTGAAATATGCTTGGGTGAACCACGGGGGCATCCCCAAGCTTAGGCTCTTCACTCTTCTTGATCACATTATATCACCCTTCTCTCTTGACCCTTGAAAACTTCCTCCACACCAAACTCAAAGCAATCTCATTAGAGGGTTAGTGCATAATCAAAAATTCACATGTTCAGCAAGGACACAATCATTCCCAACACTTCTGGACATTACCCAAGGCTACTGAAATTTAATGGAGCAAAGAAATCCACTCAACACAGTAAAAGAGGCAATGCGAAATAAAAGGCAGAATCACAAAACAACACCCCGAAAGACGAATTTTCTCGAGGCACTTAACATGCTCAGATGGAAAAGCTCCAATTGAATGAAAGTTGCGTAAATATCTGAGGATCACGCATGAATGTTTTCAGCATTTTATGAGTTTCCTACAGAGAGATCAACTCAAATTCGTGACAGCTAAAAATCTGTTTCTGCGCAGAAATCCAAATCTAGTATCAACTTTCTATCAAAGACTTTACTTGGCACAACAATGCAAGAAAATAAAGATACAAAGGTATTGCTACAGTAGTAACAAGCACCTTGACTCAAATATAAAACAAAAATTGCAGAAATAAAATAATGGGTTGTCTCCCATAAGCGCTTTTCTTTAACGCCTTTCAGCTAGGCGCAGAAGATTTTAATGATGCTCACATGAAAATAGAAAATGAAGCAAAAGGAGCATCAAGAAGAAAATTCAAAACACATTTAAGCCTAACCCACTTCCTATGCATAGGAATCTTGTACACAAATAAATTCATGAAGAACAAAGTGACAAGCATAAGAAGATAAAACACGAGTAACTTCAAAATTTTCAGCATGTAGAGAGGTGTTTTAGTACCATGAAAATTTCTACAACCATATTTTCCTCTCTCATAATAATTTTCAGTAGCATCATGAACAAACTCAACAATATAACTATCACATACAGCATGCTTTTCATGATCTACAAACACATAATTTTTATCAAGCTCAAAAATAGTGGGATCAAAACTTTCAAACCCACTTTTTAAAAATCTATAACAAGATGATTGATCATTCTCAAGAGATATGGGACTCCTAGATAAAGTCAAGACCTCTCCAATCCCATTTTCATTAGTAGTACAATTAATATTATCAAGTAATATAGGACCATCATCTAGAGCTTTATCATAAACATTTGCTAAGCAAAACTCTTTAGTACCATGCATTTCGACATCAGGCACAAACAAAGCATTATCATAAGATTTATCAAAATAGCATGGATTATCATAAATAACAGTAGCATAATCATTTTCACAAGTTTTACTCATAGGGAATATTTCAAGAGAATCCACAGGAATATAACATTCATCCTCCTTTGGTAAGCATGGAGGGCAATCAAATAGTGTAAGAGATAAAGAGTTACTCTCATTAGAAGGTTGGCATGGGTAGCTAATCCATTCTTCCTCCTTTTGTTCATCACTCTCCTCCTCTTTTTCATCTAATGAGCTTTCAGGTTCATCAATTTCTTCTTCCACAGGTTCCTGCAAATTGTGAGTGCATTCTTGTGCATGAATGAGTCTCTCTTTATAATCAATGATATAAGGATTATTGTTGTAATGTTCTATGCAATAATCAAGGATAGAAGAGACATAATCTTTAAGGTCCTTACAAGCAACACAAGTTTCATAATTTTTAGACATGAAGGATTCTATTTCAGAAGCTCCCATAAATAAAACAAATTGTTCTACTTCTTCAAATCCAAGATGAATATAGTTATTCCAATGATAGTTCACAATTAAAACTTCTTCACTAAAGCCACATTGGAATTTAAGATGTTTAGTATCCTGTTTAGAGCAACAGTTTATATCATGGCGTTTAAGCAAGATTTTAGCAATTGTATTCAATTTTTCTAACACGGCACTCATGACTTTACCCTTTCTTGATTCTCTATAATTCATATATAATTCTATAAGCTCCATACAGGTTGTGGGTTCTTCCATAACAACAGTTTTTAATTTTTCGGTTTTTCAAATTTTTATGGATTTTCGGGATAAATAAAACAAGACAAAAACAAACTAGACAAAAGTAAACTAAGCAAAATAATACTAGACAGAAATAAACTAAGCACAAATAAACTAGACAAAAGTAAACTAAGCAAAACAAAATAAAATAAAAATAGAGAGAGAGGTAGAGTGTACTCCCCAGGTGAACTTATGAGTAGAGCTATGCCTCCCCGGCAACGGCGCCAGAAAATAGTCTTGATGACCCACAAGTATAGGGGATCGCAACAGTCTTCGAGGGAAGTAAAACCCAAATTTATTGATTCGACATAAGGGGAGACAAAGAATACTTATAACTTAACAACTGAGTTGTCAATTCAGCTGCACCTGGAAAAGAACTAGTAACAGGGGTGATGTGAAAGCAGCAGTGATATGAGAGCAATAGTAACAGCAACACAGCAGCAGTAACAGTAACACAGAGGCGATGGCACCATAAAATAGTTGATACTACTTCTAATGGCATATAGGCAGGGACGGAGACAAGGGGGACGAGGGGGAGCTTAGCCACCTAATGGTTTGAATTTTATGAAGCACACTCCTCACTAGAACTGTAATTTCTTGCCGATTTAGCTTACTCTGCCCCCCTCATGAAGTTTGCAACACCATTTTGCCCCCCTCAAGGTTGAAAGCTGGCTCCGTCCCTGCATATAGGACCGAGTGAGTATTTGATGATGAAAGATGGACCGGGGTTCCCAACTATCTACACTAGTGGTAACTCTCCAATAACAAGTGTTGGGTGAACAAATTACAGTTGGGCAATTGATAGGATTGAAATAGCATTAAGACAGAACATCAAGATTATTAATTATGTAGGCATGTTTTCCATATATAGTCATACGTGCTCGCAATGAGAAACTTGCATAACATCTTTTGTCCTACCAGCCGGTGGCAGCCGGGCCTCAAGGGAATCTACTGGTAATTAAGGTACTCCTTTTAATAGAGCACCGGAGCAAAGCATTAACACTTGGTGAAAACATGTGATCCTCATATCTAAGCCTTCCCCTCCAGTTATCCCAGTTGCTGTCACTCTGGGGCCTCGGGTTCCGGACATAGACATGTGCAAACAACTTGTAGATACAATCTAAGCAATAATTATAGAGCTTAAATCTAAGATCATGCCACTCGTGCACTAGTGACAAGAATTAAACACAACAAGATTGCAGCAACAATAACTTCACAAACTTTATAGATAGACTGATCATAATGTAACAATTCATCGGATCCCAACAAACACAACACCGATTACATCAGATGGATCTCAATCATGTAAGGCAGCTCATGAGATCATTGTATTGAAGTACATGGGAGAGAGAGTACCAACTAGCTACTGCTAGAACCCGTAGTCCATGGGGGAACTACTACGGGAGCTTCTATTATTGTAGACAGTGTTGGGCCTCCAAGAGCAGAGGTTTGTAGAACAGCAGCAAGTTTCCCTTAAGTGGATCACCCAAGGTATATCGAACTCAGGAGGAAGAGGTCAAAGATATCCCTCTCAAGCAACCCGCAATCACGATACAAGAAGTCTCTTGTGTCCCCAACACACCTAATATACTTGTCAGATGTATAGGTGCACTAGTTCGGCGAAGAGATAGTGAAATACAAGTGGTATGAATGAATATGAGCAGTAGTAACGGCGCCAGAAAAGTGCTTGCTGGCGTGCAGGTGATGGTAGTAATATTGCAGGAAGTAAAGATGCAGTAAAACAGTAAACAAGCGATGATTGCAGTATTTGGAAACAAGGCCTATGGATCATACTTTCACTAGTGGCATCTCTCAACATTGATCACATAAATAAATAAGTTCTCTTCCTTTGTGCTACATATACTCTTGTTTGATAATGAACACCATTCGTTGTGTAGGGCTACAAGAGCACCTCAATGCCGGAGTTAACAAGCTCCACAACATTCGGCATTCATGTTTAAGTAACCTTTAGAGCATAATAGATCTTTGCAATTTAAACCGAGTACTAACATAGCATACACACTGTCACCTTTACACTATGAAGGGGGAATAAATCACATCAATACTATCATAGTAATAATTAACTCCATAACCTACAAGAGATTATGATCATAACCTACGCCAAGTACTACACGATGCACACACTGTCACCATTACACCATGAAGGAGGAATAGACTACTTTAATAACATCACAAGAGTAGCACATAGACTAATAGTGATACAAAGCTCATATGAATCTCAATCATGTAAGGCAGCTCATGAGATCATTGTATTGAAGTACATAGGAGAGAGATTAACCACATAGCTACCGGTACAGCCCTTAGCCTCGATGGAGAACTACTCCCTCCTCATGGGAGACAACAGCGTGATGAGATGGCGGTGGTGTCGATGGAGAAGCCTTCCGGGGCACTTCCCCGTCCCGGCGGCGTGCCGAACAGAGACTCCTGTCCCCCAGATCTTGGCTTCGCGATGGCGGTGGCTCTGAAGGTTTCTCGTGCCGTGGCTTTTCCGTATCGAAGATTTAGGTCAGGGACCTTAAATAGGCGAAGAGGCGGAGTCGGAGGGGGTACGGAGCCGCCACACAACAGGGTGGCACGGGCCCTAGCCTGGCCGCGCCAGCCCCATGTGTGGGCCCCCTATGGCTCTCCTCTGGTGGCTCTCGGGTGTTCTGGAAGCTTCGTGGAATTCTAAGATGCTGGGCGTTGATTTCGTCCAATTCCGAGAATATTTCCTTACTAGGATTTAAACCAAAAACAGCAGAAAACAGAACTGGCACTTCGGCATCTCGTCAATAGGTTAGTTCCGGAAAACGCATCAAAACGATATAAAGTGTGAACAAAACATGTAGGTAATGTCATAAAACTAGCATGGAACGTAAGAAATTATAGATACGTTTGAGACGTATCAAGCATCCCCAAGCTTAGTTCCTACTCGCCCTCGAGTAGGTAAACGATAACAATGATAATTTCTAGTGACATGCTACCAATATAATCTTGATCAACATTATTGTAAAGCATATGAGATGAATGCAGCGATTCGAAGCAATAGTAAAGACAATGAGTAAACAACTGAACCATATAACAAAGACTTTTCATGAATAGTACTTTCAAGACAAGCATCAATAAGACTTGCATAACAGTTAACTCATAAGCAATAAATTCTTAGTAGAAGGTATTGAAGCAACACAAAGGATGATTAAGTTTCAGCAATTGCTTTCAACTTGTAACATGTATATCTCATGGATAATTGTCAACATAAAGCAATATAACAAGTGCAATAGGTAAACATGTAAGAATCAATGCACAGTTGACACAAGTGTTTGCTTCTAAGATAGAAGGAATAGGTAAACTGACTCAACAATAAAGTAGAAGATAGGCCCTTCGCAGAGGGAAGCAGGGATTAAATCATGTGCTAGAGCTTTTTAAGTTTTGAAATCATATAGAGAGCATAAAAGTAAAGTTTTGAGAGGTGTTTGTTGTTGTCAACGAATGGTAGTGGGTACTCTAACTACCTCATCAACCAGACTTTCAAGAGCGGCTCCCATGAAGGACGTTATCTCTACCAGCAAGGTAGATCATCCCTCTTCTCTTTTGTTTACACATGTACTTTAGTTTAGTTTATATATTTTTTTTTTTAGATGACACTCCTCCCAACCTTTGCTTTCTCAAGCCATGGCTAACCGAATCCTCGGGTGCCTTCCAACAATCACATACCATGAAGGAGTGTCTATTTGCAAAATTAAGTTGCTTACTGATGAATCAGAGCAAAACATGTGAAGAGAATTATTAATGAAAGTTAATTAATTGGGGCTGGGAACCCCATTGCCAGCTATTTTTGCAAAATTATTGGATAAGCGGATGAAGCCACTAGTCCATTGTGAAAGTCTGTCAAAAGTAAATGACAAGATCGAAAGATAAAACACCACATACTTCCTCATGAGCTATAAAACATTGACACAAATAAGAGATAATAGCTTTTGAATTGTTTAAAGGTAGCACATGAAGTATTTGCTTGGAATGGCAGAGAAATACCATGTAGTAGGTAGGTATGGTGGACACAAATGGCATAGTTTTTGGCTCAAGGATTTGGATGCACGAGAAGAATTCCTCTCAATACAAGGCTAGGCTAGCAAGGTTGTTTGAAGCAAACTCAAGTATAAAACGGTGCAGCAAGACTCACATATGAACATATTGTAAGCATTATAAGACTTTACATCGTCTCCTTGTTGTTCAAACACCTTAACCAGAAAATATCTAGACTCTAGAGAACAATCATGCAAACCAAATTTTAACAAGCTCTATGTAGTTCTTCATTAATGGGTGCAAAGTACATGATGCAAGAGCTTAAACATGATCTATATGAGCACAACAATTGCCAAGTATCAAATTATTCAAGACATTATACCAATTACCACATGAAGCATTTTCTGTTTCCAACCATATAACAATGAACGAAGCAGTTTTCAACCTTCGCCATGAACATTAAAAGTAAAGCTAAGAACACATGTGTTCATATGCAACAGCGGAGCGTGTCTCTCTCCCACACAAGAATGAATTTATTCAAACAAAACAAAAACAAACAGACGCTCCAAGTAAAGTACATAAGATGTGACCGAATAAAAATATAGTTTCAAGAGAAGAAACCTGATAAGTTGTCGATGAAGAAGGGGATGCCTTGGGCATCCCCAAGCTTAGATGCTTGGGTCTTCTTGAAATATGCAGGGATGAACCACGGGGGCATCCCCAAGCTTAGACTCTTCACTCTTCTTGATCATAGTATATCATCCTCCTCTCTTGACCCTTGAAAACTTCCTCCACACCAAACTTAAAACAAACTCATTAGAGGGTTAGTGCATAATCAAAATTTCACATGTTCAGAGGTGACACAATCATTCTTAACACTTCTGGACATTGCACAAAGCTACTGGAAGTCAATGGAACAAAGAAATCCATCCAACATAGCAAAAGAGGCAATGCGAAATAAAAGGCAGAATCTGTCAAAACAGAACAGTCCGTAAAGACGAATTTTTTAGAGGCACTGGACTTGCTCAGATGAAAATGCTCAAATTGAATGAAAGTTGCGTACATATCTGAGGATCACGCACGTAAATTGGCAGATTTTTCTGAGTTACCTACAGAGAACCCTGCCCAAATTCGTGACAGACAGAAATCTGTTTCTGCGCAGTAATCCAAATCTAGTATCAACATTACTATCAAAGACTTTACTTGGCACAACAATGCAATAAAATAAGATAAGGAGAGGTTGCTACAGTAGTAACAACTTCCAAGACACAACAAAACAGTAGCAAAATAAAGACATGGGTTATCTCCCAAGAAGTTCTTTCTTTATAGCCATTAAGATGGGCTCAGTAATTTTAATGATGCACTCGCAAGAAATAAGAGTTGAAGCAAAAGAGAGCATCAAGAAGCAAATTCAAAACACATTTAAGCCTAACCCACTTTCTATGAAAAGGAATCTTGTAAATAAACAAATTCATGAAGCATAATGCAACAAGCATAGGAAGATAAAACAAGAGTAACTTCACAAATTTCAGCATATAGAGAGGTGTTTTAGTAACATGAAAACTTCTACAACCATATTTTCCTCTCTCATAATAACTTTCAGTAGCATCATGAACAAACTCAACAATATAAGTATCACATAAAGCATTCTTATCATGAGCTACATGCATAAAATTATTACTCTCCACATAAGCATAATCAATTTTATTAGTTGTAGTGGGAGCAAATTCAACAAAGTAGCTATCATTATTATTCTCATCATGTGTAGGAGGCATAGTATAATCATAATAAAATTTACTCTCCATAGTAGGCGGCACCAAAAGACCACTATCATTATAATCATCATATATGGGAGGCATATCATAATCAACATAAACTTTCTCCTCAATACCCGGAGGGCTAAAGAGATCATTTTCATCAAAACCGACCTCCCCAAGCTTAGAATTTTCTATATCATTATCAACAATGGTGTTCAAAGCGTTCATACTAATATTACTACTAGCATGCAAATAAGGTTCCATAGGTTTTTTAATTTTCGCATTAAACCATTCATGTCTTGACTCAGGAAATAGTTTAAAAAGCTCACAGATGTTTTCCATTATGCCTTACTAGTGTTTAACAAGAAACAAAAAGATGCAATTGCAGGATCTAAAGGAAATAGCTTCGAGCACACACACAACGGCAACAGAAAAGTACTTAGTTACCTGGGACCGGAGTATGAGTGCCTTTTACCTTTCCTCCCGGAAACGGCGCCAGAAAAGTACTTGATGTATACGGGTGCTTCAATTCTTGTAGACAGTGTTGGGCCTCCAAGAGCAGAGGTTTGTAGAACAGCAGCAAGTTTCCCTTAAGTGGATCACCCAAGGTTTATCGAACTCAGGGAGGAAGAGGTCAAAGATATCCCTCTCAAGTAACCCTGCAATCACGATACAAGAAGTCTCTTGTGTCCCCAACACACCTAATACACTTGTCAGATGTATAGGTGCACTAGTTCGGCGAAGAGATAGTGAAATACAAGTGGTATGCATGAATATGAGCAGTAGTAATGGCGCCAGAAAAGTGCTTGCTGGCGTACGCTTGATGGTAGTAATAGGCAGAAGTAAAGATGCAGAAAACAGTAAACAAGCGATGATTGCAGTATTTGGAAACAAGGCCTAGGGATCATACTTTCACTAGTGGCATCTCTCAACATTGATCACATAAATAAATAAGTTCTCTTCCTTTGTGCTACATATACTCTTATTTGATAATGAACACCATTCGTTGTGTAGGGCTACAAGAGCACCTCAATGCCGGAGTTAACAAGCTCCACAACATTCGGCATTCATGTTTAAGTAACCTTTAGAGCATAATAGATCTTTGCAATTTAAACCGAGTACTAACATAGCATACACACTGTCACCTTTACACTATGAAGGGGGAATAAATCACATCAATACTATCATAGTAATAATTAACTCCATAACCTACAAGAGATTATGATCATAACCTACGCCAAGTACTACACGATGCACACACTGTCACCATTACACCGTGAAGGAGGAATAGACTACTTTAATAACATCACAAGAGTAGCACATAGACTAATAGTGATACAAAGCTCATATGAATCTCAATCATGTAAGGCAGCTCATGAGATCATTGTATTGAAGTACATAGGAGAGAGATTAACCACATAGCTACCGGTACAGCCCTTAGCCTCGATGGAGAACTACTCCCTCCTCATGGGAGACAGCAGCGGTGATGAAGATGGCGGTGGTGTCGATGGAGAAGCCTTCCTGGGGCACTTCCCGTCCCGGCGGCGTGCCGGAACAGAGACTCCTGTCCCCAGATCTTGGCTTCGCGATGGCGGCGGCTCTGGAAGGTTCTCGTACCGTGGCTTTTCCGTATCGAGGATTTAGGTCAGGGACCTTTAAATAGGCGAAGAGGCGGAGTCGGAGGTACGGAGCCGCCACACAACAGGGTGGCGCGGGCCCTAGCTGGCCGCGCGCCCCATGTGTGGGCCCCCTGTGGCTCTCCGCTGGCTCTCGGGTGTTCTGGAAGCTTCGTGGAATTCTAAGATGCTGGGCGTTGATTTCGTTCCGAGAATATTACCTTACTAGGATTTCAAACCAAAACAGCAGAAAACAGGAACTGGCACTTCGGCATCTCGTCAACAGGTTAGTTCCGGAAAACGCATCAAAACGATATAAAGTGTGAACAAAACATGTAGATAATGTCATAAAACTAGCATGGAACATAAGAAATTATAGATACGTTTGAGACATATCAGAACTACTCACGGAGCATGATGGAGGCGGTGGCGTCGATGGAGAAGGCTCCGGGGGTCGATCCCCGTCCCGGCAGGGTGCCGAAACAGGACCTTCTGACCCCCGAAACTAGGTTTCGCGATGGCGGCGGCGCTCCGGAAGTCTTTCTGGAATATGATCTGTCTCTGTAGGGTTTTCGCGACGGAAGGAATATATAGGCGAAAGGGCGGCGCGAGGGGGTGCCCGAGGGGCCCACCCCATATGGCGGCGCCCTCTTGGCCACGCCGGCCTATGGTGTGGAGGCCGTGGCCTCCCCCTGGCTTGCCCTTCTAGCTCCGTGTGTCCCTCGGAAAAATAGGAGGTTTGGCTTTGTTTCGTCCAATTCCGAGAATATTGCCCGAACAGCTTTCCAAAAACAGCAGAAAACAGGAACTGGCACTGTGGCATCTTGTTAATAGATTAGTCCCAGAAAATGCATAATAATGATATATAATGCATTTAAAACATGTGGTAATATCATAAAACTAGCATGGAACATAAGAAATTATAGATACGTTGATACGTCTCAAACGTATCTATAATTTCTTATGTTCCATGCTAGTTATATGACAATACTCACATGTTTTATATACACTTTACATCATTTTGATGCATTTTCCGGCACTAACCTATTAACAAGATGCCGAAGCGCCAGTTCCTGTTTTCTGCTGTTTTTGGTAAATCCTACACAGGAAATATTCTCGGAATTGGACGAAACAAAAGCCCACGGCCTTATTTTGCACGGAGCCTTCCAGAAGTCCGAAGAGGAGACGAAGAGGGGTGACGAGGAGACCACACCCTAGGGGGCGCGGCCCCACCCTTGGGCGCGCCGCCCTATGGGGTGGGCCCCTCGAGGGTCCCCCGACTCTGCCCCTTCGCCTATATATTCTCTCCGTCTCGAGTTACTGTGACACCGCCGCCGCCAATCCCATCTCGGGGGATTCAGGAGATCGCCTCCGGCACCCTGCCGGAGAGGGGAATCATCACCGGAGGACTCTACATCATCATGCCCGCCTCCGGATTGATGCGTGAGTAGTTCATCCTTGGACTATGGGTCCATAGCAGTAGCTAGATGGTTGTCTTCTCCTCTTGTGCTATCATGTTTAGATCTTGTGAGCTGCCTATCATGATCAAGATCGTCTATTTTTAATGCTACATGTTGTGTTTGTTGGGATCCGATGAATATTGAATACTATGTCAAGTTGATTATTGATCTATCATATATGTGTTGTTTATGATCTTGCATGCTCTCCGTTGCTAGTAGAGGCTCTGGCCAAGTTGATACTTGTAACTCCAAGAGGGAGTATTTATGCTCGATAGTGGGTTCATGCCTCCATTGAATCTGGGACAGTGACAGAAAGTTCTAAGGTTGTGGATGTGCTGTTGCCACTAGGGATAAAACATCGATGCTTTGTCTAAGGATATTTGTGTTGATTACATTACGCACATACTTAATGCAATTGTCTGTTGTTTGCAACTTAATACTGGAAGGGGTGCGGATGCTAACCCGAAGGTGGACTTTTTAGGCATAGATGCATGCTGGATAGCGGTCTATGTTATTTGTCGTAATGCCCTAAGTAAATCTCATAGTAGTCATCATGATATGTATATGCATCTCTATTTGTCAATTTCCCAACTGTAATTTGTTCACCCAACATGCTATTTATCTTATTGGAGAGACACCACTAGTGAACTGTGGACCCCGGTCCATTCTTTTACATCTGAAATACAATCTATTGCAATCTCTGTTCTCTGTTGTTCTTCGCAAACAAACATCATTCTCCACACCATACGTTTAATCGTTTGTTTACAGCAAGCCGGTGAGATTGACAACCTCACTGTTAAGTTGGGGCAAAGTATTTTGATTGTGTTGTGCAGGTTCCACGTTGGCGCCCCTGGTGTTGCGCCGCACTACACTCCTCCACCAACAACCTTCACGTGGCCTTCATCTCCTACTGGTTCGATAACCTTGGTTTCTTTATGAGGGAAAACTTACTCAGCGCATCACACCTTCCTCTTGGGGTTCCCAACGGACGTGTGCATCACGCGCCATCAAGACAGTTTTTCTCGCGCCGTTGCCGGGGAGATCAAGACACGCTGCAAGGGGAGTCTCTCACATCCAATCTCTTTACTTTGTTTATTGTCTTGCTTTACTTTATTTTATTTTCTATTTTGTTGCTTTCTTTATATAAAAAACACAAAAAAATTAGTTACTTATTTTACTTTACTTAATTTAGTTTGCTTTACTTGTTTTTATTACTGTTAAAATGAATACTCCTGAGAACACTAAGTTGTGTGATTTCACTAGCACCAATAATAATGATTTTATATGCACTCCTATTGCTCCACCTGCTACTACAGCAGAATTTTATGAAATTAAACCTGCTTTACTAAATCTTGTTATGAGAGAGCAATTTTCTGGTGTTAGTACTGATGATGCTGCTGCCCATCTTAATAATTTTGTTGAACTTTGTGAAATGCAAAAGTATAAGGATGTAGATGGGGATATTATAAAACTGAAATTGTTTCCTTTCTCCTTAAGAGGAAGAGCTAAAGATTGGTTGCTATCTTTGCCTAAGAATAGTATTGATTCATGGACTAAATGTAAAGATGCTTTCATTGGTAGATATTATCCTCCTGCTAAAATTATATCTTTGAGAAGTAGCATTATGAATTTTAAGCAATTGGATAATGAACATGTTGCCCAAGCATGGGAAAGAATGAAATCTTTGGTAAAGAATTGCCCTACCCATGGACTAACTACTTGGATGATCATCCAAACCTTCTATGCAGGATTAAATTTTTCTTCGAGGAACCTATTGGATTCAGCTGCTGGAGGTACTTTTATGTCCATCACTTTGGGTGCTGCAACAAAGCTTCTTGATGATATGATGATCAACTACTCTGAATGGCACACTGAAAGGACTCCTCAAGGTAAGAAGGTAAATTCTGTTGAAGAAACCTCTTCTTTGAGTGATAAGATTGATGTTATTATGTCTATGCTTGTTAATGGTAGATCTAATGTTGATCCTAATAATGTTCCTTTAGCTTCATTGGTTGCTCAAGAAGAGCATGTTGATGTGAACTTCATTAAAAATAATAATTTCAACAACAATGCTTATAGGAATAATTTTGGTAACAACTATAGGCCATATCCTTCTAATAATGGTAATGGTTATGGTAATTCTTATGGTAATTCTTACAACAATAGTAGGAGTACACCCTCTGGTCTTGAAGTCATGCTTAAAGAATTTATTAGTACACAAACTGCTTTTAACAAATCTGTTGAAGAAAAGCTTGGTAAAATTGATGTTCTTGCTTCTAAGGTTGATAGTCTTGCTGCTGATGTTGATCTTTTAAAATTGAAAGTTATGCCTAATGAAGATAAAGATATTAAGTCATTTGCTACAGCAAACGCTATCCAAGTTCGAATTAATGACAATATTAGATTGATGGCTGAATTGCATGCTAGGTGGGAAAGAGAAGAAAAAGAAAAACTTGCTAAAGAGAATAATGTAGCTAAAGTTTGGACTATTACCACCACTAGTAATGTTGATGCTTCACATGTTGCTAAACCTCCTACTATCAATGGTAAAATAATTGGTGTTGGCAATGTCTCTAATTCTACTGCAAAGCGTGCAAAATTGCCTGAAACTGCTGAAACTGTTTGTGATAAAAGTGCTGAAATTTTTCAGAATGCTGTAGATCATAATGGTTTAGATTTTGATAGTTGTCAATTTCTTACAAAAACTTGCTAAAAGTCCTAATGCTAGTGCTATAAATTTAGCCTTTACAAAATATATTACAAATGCTCTCATTAAAGCTAGAGAAGAGAAATTAAAACTTGAAACTTCTATTTCTAGGAAGTTGGAAGATGGTTGGGAGCCCATCATTAAGATGAAAATCAATGATTTTGATTGTAATGCTTTATGTGATCTTGGTGCAAGTATTTCTGTTATGCCTAAGAAACTCTATGATATGCTTGACTTGCCACCATTGAAAAATTGTTATTTGGATGTTAATCTTGCTGATAATTCTATAAAGAAACCTTTGGGGAGGATTGATAATGTTCACATTACGGTTAACAATAACCTTTTCCCCGTTGATTTTGTTGTCTTGGATATTGAATGCAATGCATCTTGTCCTATTATTTTGGGAAGACCCTTTCTTCGAACTGTTGGTGCTATTATTGATATGAAGGAAGGAAATATTAAGTATCAATTCCCTCTCAAGAAAGGTATGGAACACTTCCCTAGAAAGAGAATTAAGTTGCCTTTTGATTCTATTATTAGAACAAATTATGATGTTGATGCTTCTTCTCTCGATGTTACTTGATTTGCACTTTATGCGCCTAGCTGAAAGGCGTTAAAGAAAAGCACTTCTTGGGAGATAACCCATGTTGTTTTTATTTTTACTACTGTTTTGTTATGTCTTGGAAGTTGTTTACTACTGTAGCAACCTCTCCTTATCATGTTGTTGTGCCAAGTAAAGTCTTTGATAGTAAAGTTGATACTAGATTTGGATTCCTGCGCAGAAACAGATTTTTACCTGTCACGAATTTGAGTAGATCTCTCTGTAGGAAACTCGTAAAATGCTGAAAAAATTCATGCGTGATCCTCAGATATGTATGCAACTTTCATTCGATTTGAGATTTTTCATCTGAGCCTGTTAAGTGCCTCGAAAAAATTCATCTTTACGGACTGTTCTGTTTTGACTGATTCTGCCTTTTATTTCGCATTGCCTCATTTACTGTGTTGAGTGGATTTTCTTTGTCCCATTAACTTCGTAGCTTTGGGTAATGTCCAAGTGTTAAGAATGATTGTGTCCTCTCTAACATGTGAATTTTTGATTATGCACTAACCCTCTAATGGGTTTGTTTGAGTTTGGTGTGGAGGAAGTTTTCAAGGGTCAAGAGAGGAGGATGATATAATATGATCAAGAAGAGTGAAAAGTCTAAACTTGGGGATGCCCCGTGGTTCATCCCTGCATATTTCAAGAAGACTCAAGCATCTAAGCTTGGGGATGCCCAAGGCATCCCCTTCATCATCGACAACTTATCAGGTCACCTCTAGTGAAACAATATTTTTATTCCGTCACATCTTATGTTATTTACTTGGAGCATCTGTTTGTTTTTATTTTTGTTTTTGTTTTTGTTTGAATAAAATCGGATCCTAGCATTCTTTGTATTGGAGAAAGACACGCTCCGCTTTTTCATATGAACACTGGTGTTCTTAGCTTTACGTTTAATGTTCATGACGGAGTTGAAAACCGCTTCGTTGATTGCTATTTGCACTGCAAGAAAAGTTCTGATAGACAACGTCTCAAAATCGTCCGCTAAGGGGTATTTTTCGTCGCCTATGGGCCTAACCCGACGATATGGGTTCTGTTGTGGAAACTGCGTCAGGCAAAGTCCAACGACGATTTTTTCGGTCCGTCGCGCTTGGGCGCCCTTCCGCCACGGAAAATCGGACCGTTGCGCAAGTGTTTCGGGAGCCCGTTGACTGCTGACGTCATGCAAACTGACACGTGGCAGACGCCGTTAACTGGCAGTTAACGGCGTTAACCGCTGAAAACCCCGTGGTAGATGGTAGGCCCACACGAGGCCTGCCACGTCTTAAGCGGGCCGGGCCAGCTGACATAGTTTGACCGGTCAACTATATAGCTGGGCTGGTCCATTAGTTACGTGGGCCGGGCCTAACCTCTAAGGTTGACTGGTCAAAACTTAAATGGGCCGGCCCATTTAACATGTGGGGTCCACCTTACAAACTGGGCCGACCCAAGAAGCAAGTGGGCCGGGCCAAAACACAGGTGGGTCCCACTTTCATGCTAAAGGGCCGGCCCATTTAGTGTGTGGGGCCACCGTATAGCAAGTGGGCCGGCCAAAAACACAGGGTCCCACTTTCCAGTTAAAGGGTCGGCCCATTTAGTATGTGGGGTCCACCATATAGCAAGTGGGCCGGCCCAACAAGATAGTGGGCCGGGCCAAAAACACAGGTGGGTCCCACTTTCCTGTTAAAGGGCCGGCCCATTTGGTGTGTGGGGTCCACCATATAGCAAGTGGGCCGGCCCAACAAGATAGTGGGCCGGGCCAAAAGCACAGGTGGGTCCCACCTTCCTGTTAAAAGGCCGGCCCATTTAGTATGTGGGGTCCACCATATAGCAAGTGGCCGGCCCAACAAGATAGTGGGCCGGGCCAAAAACACAGTGGGTCCCACTTTCCAGTTAAAAGGCCGGCCCATTTAGTATGTGGGGTCCACCATATAGCAAGTGGGCCGGCCCAACAAGATAGTGGGCCGGGCCAAAAACACATGTGGGTCCCACCTTCCTGTTAAAGGGCCGGCCCATTTACCATGTGGGACCACCATATAGCAAATGGGCTGGCCCAACAAGATAGTGGGCCGGCCCAATAAGCATGTGGATCCCACTATCGTGTAACCGGGCCGGCCTACTAAAGAAGTGGGCCGGCCCAAAATGAAAGTGGGTCCCACACTACTGTAAGTGGGCCGGCCCAATCTGTTGTAGTGCCCTACTTGTTTGACTAGTCAACTTGCATTAAATTTCATGAGCCTAAAATCTGATATCAATGATACACACAATTACATACACAAATAAAACAAGTAGGAAAATTACAAGGCAATTCATGTGCCCAAATAAAAAAATTACATAGAATCATTGAGGACTTCTATTAGCATCATCAATAACACGTTGACATTTGGCAATCGCCTTGATTGAATCTTGTGTACTCTTTGTCAACATATCAGCTACAGATCTTAAAGCAGCAATACCATGTCTTTTATAAAGTACAGCCTTGAGATATTTACTGTTTGATGAAAGCAATGGTCTAGGTTGACGGCTATGAGAAGATGCATCAGAAGAAATATCAGAAGTTTTTGTGGGCCTCACTTCTAATGAAGATTGCTTCATCACAACTGCATTCTGATAATAATGCAAAAAGAGTTAAACGATGAACTATGCAAACATTTATTATGCAATGTAGATATAAGATAATAACAAGTTGCATAAATAAGACAATGTATGGAACTTGTACTAAGCACAAACTTACATCATAATGTTGCACAGGGTCGCTACAGATCCTTTTTTGGCGACTATCTTCTAATGATGACTGCTTCATTAAAACTGCATTCTGGTAACATTGCAAACATAGTTACAACAATTAACTATTCAAACATGTATTACGCAATGTAGAGATCAGATAACAACATGTAGCAGAAATAAGCACAAGATAAGATAAGATGCATGTACTAAGCACATACTGGCTCACTGCAGGTCCTTCTCTTGCGTGCACTAGTCGTGGTCAACATGCCTGTCATTTTAGGTTCAGCCATCAAGTGAAATGCTAATCCTCCTGCTCCATTGTCCTTAATCTGTGTTTAGATATCACATTTAAGACCAAGTCAGCTGGTTTCAAATAACAAAAAACTTGAGCTGCCAAATGAATAAGCCAATATTTACCAGATATCAGATTAAAACCAACTAGATGTTGCTTTGCATGAGATACGAATTTCAGACATTCAGATTTAGAGTAGGGTAATGCCAAGGTTTTCCACATAAAGTAAACTGGCATTAAGAATGACCAAATGTCAGGTTCAAATCACCTTCGCAGTTTCTCCAAGACAAGCATATCAAATAGGCAGAAACATAGTAAAGCATGAATGGCATTGCTATGGCAGGGTTCCAAGTGTTAATCTCTTGCATAAGGAACAATGCATATAGGTTATAGATAATAACGGAAGTAAACTGCCAAAATTACCAACCAAGAACTCAGATTCCAACCTTCCCTAGCGTCCCCGCTGTTAATGTTGGATGTTCTAATAAGTGGTTCGCATGATCAATCCCTAGGAAAAATAACATTGACAAGTCAGTCTACGATAATACAAAGACCAGACATGCACGCAGCAATAACTATATAAGCTAAAGACGAGGTATAAGAGCAAGCAGATTGGAAATGCACATAGCATGATTATAAAAGCAGTGTGAGAATAGCAGACACGAGAAAACAGCTAGCAGCTAGCGGTGAGCTAATGACGTGGTATAAGAACAAGCAGATTGGAAATGCCCATAGCATGACTATAAAAGCAGTGCGACAATAGCATGCAGTACAAAAACAGTTGGCAGCAAATGAATGGGTATAAGGCTATAAATATGTGGATGCACACAGGTGTCAGTAGAATGAACAGGATGGTAGCGACCGGATAATGCTTTTGTACTGTACAATATTTAAACAAACTTCATGCGAAGCAACACATCAAGAAAGTTAACGGCATATGAGATCTGCAAATAACTACACAAAACATGGCTAAAGAAACACCGCGATCTAACGGGCCAGCGTACTAACCAAGCTGCGGCGGGGTGGACGGGGGCGGCAACTTGCATTCCAGCGGCGGCGAACGCGGGAGACGATGAATCGACCCTGTTTCAGTAGAAGCGGGCGTTAGTGAAGCAGATCTGGTTGGCTGGCAAGGGATTCGGTGAAGTTGATACAGCCGCTGCGCCGAGGTAGTCGGTGGCGAGGTCGGCGGTGAAGCAGATCCGTCGGTGGCGAGGTCGGCGGTGAAGCAGATCCGTCGGTGGCGAGGTCGGCGGTGAAGCAGATCCGTCGGTGACGAGGGCGGCGGGGGAGCGGATCAGGTGGGTGGACAGCCAACACGATCAAGGCTACGCTGTGGAGGAGTATGCCGGCGGCGAAGCAGATCTAGTACTGTAGAGAGTCAGAGCTTTGGCGTGTGAGAGTATTTTTGAGCTAATGGGGCGAATGGTTGGTGGGTGGGTGTGGGCCTGTGGGGAGGGTTCGGGATCTAGGCAAGATATTTCATTGTTACCGAATGAGCCCTCCATGGTCGGTGGGTTGTAGCTTCCGGACCAGGGTTAAAAGGGTAAAACTGGTCACGGGATTTTCGAATGGATGCGGCGGGATGATTTGGCGCGCGGCCGAAATTTTCAGTTTCAAGCTACGAGCAGAACGACAAAAATAATGTTCTTCCCCAGGGAGCTCTCATTTCTTCCTCTTCTCTTTCTCTCTCGAGTCTCTCCCACTCCCCCGGCTCCTCTCCCCCTTCTCTCCGGCGGCCTCGCCGGCCGGAGACGAGGCCGACTTCTCTCTGTATATTGTACACCCTCCGAACTAAATTAATTGATTCAACTTTCCTTAGACGTGTATGTATCTAGAGTAAAAACATGTGTGGATACATCCATATTTAGATAAGCAAAGTTGAGTCAGCTAATTTGGATCCGAGGGAGTTAGTGTTGTTGTAAGCTTAGATCCAGTGTTTCCCATGAGCAGAATGGCGCAATGGAGTCGGGGATCTCGTCATCGGCTTCAGATCTGGCCTATGGTGAATCTGGCGGATCTTGCCGGCCAAACCCCGATCTGGTGCCATCAATGTGATGGCGCTAACGGTGAGGCTTGCTTTGGTCAGTGCTTCAGATCTGGCCAATGGGGAAGTCAAGCTGCTAAAGTTCACAAGCTCGGGGCATACGACGGCGTCATCCGTCTTGCCCGTGCACATCTTGGCCTTTCAGCGGCCCTTCTCAGAGCCAATATGCCGTTGCTGAGGCCCTTCTTCTCCTTCGTCCTGGCGACTACCGGCGACACCGTCCCAAGTGGTGCGTCCCCGGCGACGGAGTTGCTGGAAAGGATGCGGAGCAGAGATCTGATGTGCGGTCGAGAAGGACTCGATTGATTTTCTTCTATATGTTTTGGGGTCCTTTTTGTAAAGTTGCAGGTTCTATTAGTTATTGTCTAGTACTTTTGGTCCTCTATGTAATTTTTTGGACTAGTTTCCATTGGCACTGATAAACTTGAATTTTGACAAGTTCACAGGGAAAAAAATTCCTTTGCACATATGGCCTATCATGTATAAACATTCTTGAGATTTAAACTATATGTAATGTGCCATGCATTAACCCTAAACCATATATATGTAACTAACCCTAGCTGATCAAACCCTACTTAATTAAAACAAATAACCCTAAACTATACGCATGCACTTTATGCGCAAAGGCGCGGGTGCCTCTAATAATGTGTGTGCGCACTCGATCGATGATCCCTAAACCTTATACAACCCTGAAACCCTAATCCCTAATCCCTAAACCCTAAACACCCTAAACACTAAACCCTATACCCTAAACCCTAACCCTAACCCTAAACCCTAATTAAACCCTATATATAGGCCAACGACACTTAATTGTGCATCAAGCAGGCCAGGGGTGCCTCGCGGTCCTCTAATTAAATTAAATGTGCCATGCATTAACCCTAAACCATATATATGTAACTAACCATAGCTAATCAACCCTACTTAATGAAAACACATAACCCTAAAGTATACTAGCTATAACCCGATCTAATAAAAACATGCTCTATATATAGCAGCTAGCTAGCAAACCTTAGATTAACACCAATTAATATATACATGGCCTATATCGATCATGTTGTATAACATATCCCTGAGATTCATTAATTAATTATATAATTATCGTGATAAATTAATTAACTCTAATTTTGACAAGTTCTCTCGAATGAAAACACATTTGATTAAGTTGCCTCATAATATATATATATAATTAGTGTGCATGCATGTCCTACCATGCATTCGTGCATATATTTTAATGTATATTTGAACATATTCTTGGGGATTTCAATCTCTCTCTCTCGATCATCTATATATCGTTGGTGGCCAAAAAACACACATATATATGCATGCAATTTATGCGTAAAGGCGCGGGTGCCTCTAATAATGTGTGTGCGCACTCGATCGATGATCCCTAAACCTTAAACAACCCTAAAACCTTAAATCTCTAATCCCTAATCCCTAAACCTAAACACCCTAAACACTAAACCCTAAACCCTAGACCCTAAACCCTAACCCTAACCCTAACCCTAAACCCTAGCTAACCCTAAACCCTAATTAAACCCTATGTATAGGCCAACGACACTTAATTGTGCATCGAGCAGGCCAGGGGTGCCTCGCGGTCCTCTAATTAAATTAAATGTGCCATGCATTAACCCTAAACCATATATATGTAACTAACCCTAGCTAATCAACCCTACTTAATTAAAACACATAACCCTAAACTATACTAGAGCTATAACCCGATCTAATAAAAACATGCTCTAATATAACAGGAGTCAAGAAGCACGTTGAAGGTTGATGGCGGCGGGATGTAGTGCGGCGCAACACCAGGGATTCCGGCGCCAACGTGGAACCTGCACAACACAACCAAAGTACTTTGCCCCAACGAAACAGTGAGGTTGTCAATCTCACCGGCTTGCTATAACAAAGGATTAACCGTATTGTGTGGAAGATGATTGTTTGCAAGAAAACAGTAAAGAACAAGTATTGCAGCAGATTTGTATTTCAGTATAAAAGAATGGACCGGGGTCCACAGTTCACTAGAGGTGTCTCTCCCATAAGATAAAAGCATGTTGGGTGAACAAATTACAGTCGGGCAATTGACAAATAGAGAGGGCATAACAATGCACATACATGTCATGATAAGTACAGTGAGATTTAATTGGGCATTACGACAAAGTACATAGACCGCCATCCAACTGCATCTATGCCTAAAAAGTCCACCTTCAGGTTATCATCCGAACCCCTTCCAGTATTAAGTTGCAAAGCAACAGACAATTGCATTAAGTATGGTGCGTAATGTAATCAACAACTACATCCTTAGACATAGCATCAATGTTTTATCCCTAGTGGCAACAGCACAACACAACCTTAGAACTTTCTGTCACTGTCCCAGGTATCAATGTAGGCATGAACCCACTATCGAGCATAAATACTCCCTCTTGGAGTTAAGAGCAAAAACTTGGCCAGAGCCTCTACTAATAACGGAGAGCATGCAAGATCATAAACAACACATAGGTAATAACTTGATAATTAACATAACATGGTATTCTCTATCCATCGGATCCCGACAAACACAACATATAGTATTACAGATAGATGATCTTGATCATGTTAGGCAGCTCACAAGATCCAACAATGAAGCACAATGGGGAGAAGACAACCATCTAGCTACTGCTATGGACCCATAGTCCAGGGGTGAACTACTCACTCATCACTCCGGAGGCGACCATGGCGGTGAAGAGTCCTCCGGGAGATGAATCCCCTCCGGCAGGGTGCCGGAGGAGATCTCCGAATCCCCGAGATGGGATTGGCGGCGGCGGCGTCTCTGGAAGGTTTTCCGTATCGTGGCTCTCGGTACTGGGGTTTTCGCGACGGAGGCTTTAAGTAGGCGGAAGGGCAACGTGGGGGCCACACGAGGGCCCCACACCATAGGTCGGCGCGGCCAGGGCCTGGGCCGCGCCGCCCTATGGTGGCGGCGCCGTGGCCCCACTTCGACTCCTCTTCGGTCTTCCGGAAGCTTCGTGGCAAAATAGGACCCTGGGCGTTGATTTCGTCCAATTCCGAGAATATTTCGTTACTAGGATTTCTGAAACCAAAAAGCAGAAAACAGCAACTGGCTCTTCGGCATCTTGTTAATAGGTTAGTTCCAGAAAATGCACGAATATGACATAAAGTGTGCATAAAACATGTAGATATCATCAATAATGTGGCATGGAACATAAGAAATTATCGATACGTCGGAGACGTATCAGCATCCCCAAGCTTAGTTCTGCTCGTCCCGAGCAGGTAAAACGATAACAAAGATAATTTCTGAAGTGACATGCCATCATAACCTTGATCATACTATTTGTAAACATATGTAATGAATGCAGCGATCAAAACAATGGTAATGACATGAGTAAACAAGTGAATCATAAAGCAAAGACTTTTCATGAATAGTACTTCAAGACAAGCATCAATAAGTCTTGCATAAGAGTTAACTCATAAAGCAATAAATCAAAGTAAAGGTATTGAAGCAACACAAAGGAAGATTAAGTTTCAGCGGTTGCTTTCAACTTGTAACATGTATATCTCATGGATAATTGTCAACATAGAGTAATATAACAAGTGCAATATGCAAGTATGTAGGAATCAATGCACAGTTCACACAAGTGTTTTCTTCTTGAGGTGGAGAGAGATAGGTGAACTGACTCAACATAAAAGTAAAGAGAATGGTCCTTCAAAGAGGAAAGCATCGATTGCTATATTTGTGCTAGAGCTTTTATTTTGAAAACATGAAACAATTTTGTCAACGGTAGTAATAAAGAATATGAGTTATGAAAATTATATCTTACAAGTTGCAAGCCTCATGCATAGTATACTAATAGTGCCCGCACCTTGTCCTAATTAGCTTGGACTACCGGATCATTGCAATACATATGTTTTAACCAAGTGTCACAATGGGGTACCTCCATGCCGCCTGTACAAAGGTCTAAGGAGAAAGCTCGCATTTTGGATTTCTCGCTTTTGACTATTCTCAACTTAGACATCCATACCGGGACAACATGGACAACAGATAATGGACTCCTCTTTAATGCATAAGCATGTGGCAACAATTATTATTCTCATATGAGATTGAGGATATATGTCCAAAACTGAAACTTCCACCATGAATCATGGCTTTAGTTAGCGGCCCAATGTTCTTCTCTAACAATATGCATGCTCCAACCATAAGGTGGTAGATCTCTCTTACTTCAGACAAGACGGACATGCATAGCAACTCACATGATATTCAACAAAGAATAGTTGATGGCGTCCCCAGAAGCATGGTTATCGCACAACAAGCAACTTAATAAGAGATAAAGTGCATAAGTACATATTCAATACCACAATAGTTTTTAAGCTATTTGTCCCATGAGCTATATATTGCAAAGGTGAATGATGGAATTTAAAGGTAGCACTCAAGCAATTTACTTTGGAATGGCGGAGAAATACCATGTAGTAGGTAGGTATGGTGGACACAAATGGCATAGTGGTTGGCTCAAGGATTTTGGATGCATGAGAAGTATTCCCTCTCGATACAAGGTTTAGGCTAGCAAGGTTATTTGAAACAAACACAAGGATGAACGGTGCAGCAAAACTCACATAAAAGACATATTGTAAACATTATAAGACTCTACACCGTCTTCCTTGTTGTTCAAAACTCAATACTAGATATTATCTAGACTCTAGAGAAACCAAATATGCAAACCAAATTAGCAAGCTCTAAGTGTTTCTTCATTAATGGGTGCAAAGTATATGATGCAAGAGCTTAAACATGAGCACAACAATTGCCAAGTATCAAATTATCCAAGACATTTTAGAGTTACTACATGTAGTATTTTCCAATTCCAACCATATAACAATTTAACGAAGAAGAAACTTCGCCATGAATACTATGAGTAAAGCCTAAGGACATACTTGTCCATATGCTACAGCGGAGCGTGTCTCTCTCCCACAAAGTGAATGCTAGGATCCATTTTATTCAAACAAAACAAAAACAAAAACAAACCGACGCTCCAAGCAAAGTGCATAAGATGTGACGGAATAAAAATATAGTTTCAGGGGAGGAACCTGATAATGTTGTCGATGAAGAAGGGGATGCCTTGGGCATCCCCAAGCTTAGACGCTTGAGTCTTCTTAGAATATGCAGGGGTGAACCACCGGGGCATCCCCAAGCTTAGAGCTTTCACTCTCCTTGATCATATTGTATCATACTCCTCTCTTGATCCTTGAAAACTTCCTCCACACCAAACTCGAAACAACTCATTAGAGGGTTAGTGCACAATAAAAATTAACATGTTCAGAGGTGACACAATCATTCTTAACACTTCTGGACATTGCATAAAGCTACTGGACATTAATGGATCAAAGAAATTCATCCAACATAGCAAAAGAGGCAATGCGAAATAAAAGGCAGAATCTGTCAAAACAGAACAGTCCGTAAAGATGGATTTTATTAGGGCACCAGACTTGCTCAAATGAAAATGTCCAAATTGAATGAAAGTTGCGTACATATCTGAGGATCACTCACGTAAATTGGCTTAATTTTCTGAGTTACCTACAGAGAATTAGACCCAGATTCGTGACAGCAAAGAAATCTGTTTCTGCGCAGTAATCCAAATCTAGTATTCACTTTACTATCAAAGACTTTACTTGGCACAACAAAACATAAAACTAAGATAAGGAGAGGTTGCTACAGTAGTAAACAACTTCCAAGACTCAAATATAAAACAAAAATACTGTAGTAAAAACATGGGTTGTCTCCCATAAGCGCTTTTCTTTAACGCCTTTCAGTGTATATCAAGTAACATCAAGAGACGAAGCATCAACATTACCTCTTGTTGGGAGTTTTCTCAACCATGCATAGTATGTTGGATACATAAGTTTCAGCGGCTCCCTTTTCATTAGTCTTGGGCTTGCTACTCTCATCAAACAAATTTTCAGGAACAAGCCAAGCATAGTTATTTTCTAGTGCATCATTCATAGCTAGGAGTTTACATGGTATTGGTGCTTTGATCTCCCCACCATCATTAATATTATTAGTGTACCTTATTCTATCCATGTCCATTTTTTCAAGGAGACCAACAAAATTAGTATGAGAACCAAGCATATTAAATTTAGCAAAGACCTTTCTAGCCTCTCTTGCTAGACCACCAAATTCTCTAAGAAGGGTTTCTAAAACAAAATCTTTCTTTTCCCCCTCTTCCATATCACCAAGTGTAAGAAACATGTGTTGGATTATAGGATTGAGATTAACAAATTTAGTTTCCAACATGCGAACTAAAGCAGCAGCAGCAATTTCATAAGTAGGAGCAAGTTCTACCAAGTGTCTATCTTCAAAATCTTCAACGGTACTAACATGATTGAAAAATTCTTCTATATTGTTTCTCCCAATTATAGACCCGCGTCCTACCGGTATGTCTTTTGTGGTAAAATTAAAAGGAAACATGATGAATTAAACTAAAATAAAGTAAATGCAAGTAACTAATTTTTTTGTGTTTTTGATATAGCAAACAAGATAGTAAATAAAGTAAAGCTAGCAACTAATTTTTTTGTGTTTTGATATAAGTGCAGCAAACAAAGTAGTAAATAAAATAAAGCAAGACAAAAACAAAGTAGAGAGGTTAAGTGGAGACTCCCTTGCAGTGTCTTGATCTCCCTCAACGGCGCGAAATTTATCATGTAGTTGACGTGGGAGTTAGAAATCTTGTGGCGTAACTTTTCTCTCCCCGGCAACGGCGCTAGAAATTTGCTTGATGCGAATTGACACATCCATTGGGAACCCCAAGAGTAAGGTGTGATGCGCAGTTTCCCTCAGAAGAAACCAAGGTTTAATCGAACCAGTAGGAGTCAAGAAGCACGTTGAAGGTTGATGGCGGCGGGATGTAGTGCGGCGCAACACCAGAGATTCCGGCGCCAACGTGGAACCTGCACAACACAACCAAAGTACTTTGCCCCAACGAAACAGTGAGGTTGTCAATCTCACCGGCTTGCTGTAACAAAGGATTAACCGTATTGTGTGGAAGATGATTGTTTGCAAGAAAACAGTAAAGAACAAGTATTGCAGCAGATTTGTATTTCAGTATAAAAGAATGGACAGTTCACTAGAGGTGTCTCTCCCATAAGATAAAAGCATGTTGGGTGAACAAATTACAGTCGGGCAATTGACAAATAGAGAGGGCATAACAATGCACATACATGTCATGATAAGTACATTGAGATTTAATTGGGCATTACGACAAAGTACATAGACCGCCATCCAACTGCATCTATGCCTAAAAAGTCCACCTTCAGGTTATCATCCGAACCCCTTCCAGTATTAAGTTGCAAAGCAACAGACAATTGCATTAAGTATGGTGCGTAATGTAATCAACAACTACATCCTTAGACATAGCATCAATGTTTTATCCCTAGTGGCAACAACACAACACAACCTTAGAACTTTCTGTCACTGTCCCAGGTATCAATGAAGGCATGAACCCACTATCGAGCATAAATACTCCCTCTTGGAGTTAAGAGCAAAAACTTGGCCAGAGCCTCTACTAATAACGGAGAGCATGCAAGATCATAAACAACACATAGGTAATAACTTGATAATTAACATAACATGGTATTCTCTATCCATCGGATCCCGACAAACACAACATATAGTATTACAGATAGATGATCTTGATCATGTTAGGCAGCTCACAAGATCCAACAATGAAGCACAATGGGGAGAAGACAACCATCTAGCTACTGCTATGGACCCATAGTCCAGGGGTGAACTACTCACTCATCACTCCGGAGGCGACCATGGCGGTGAAGAGTCCTCCGGGAGATGAATCCCCTCTCCGGCAGGGTGCCGGAGGAGATCTCCAGAATCCCCGAGATGGGATTGGCGGCGGCGGCGTCTCTGGAAGGTTTTCCGTATCGTGGCTCTCGGTACTGGGGTTTTCGCGACGGAGGCTTTAAGTAGGCGGGAGGGCAACGTGGGGGGCCACACGAGGGCCCCACACCATAGGTCGGCGCGGCCACCGCCGCGCCGCCCTATGGTGGCGGCGCCGTGGCCCCACTTCGACTCCTCTTCGGTCTTCCGAAGCTTCGTGGCAAAATAGGACCCTGGGCGTTGATTTCGTCCAATTCCGAGAATATTTCGTTACTAGGATTTCTGAAACCAAAACAGCAGAAAACAGCAATGGCTCTACATCTTGTTAATAGGTTAGTTCCAGAAAATGCACGAATATGACATAAAGTGTGCATAAAACATGTAGATATCATCAATAATGTGGCATGGAACATAAGAAATTATCGATACGTAGACGTAGCTAATCAACCCTACTTAATTAAAACACATAACCCTAAACTATACTAGCTAGCTATAACCCGATCTAATAAAAACATGCTCTATATATAGCAGCTAGCTAGCAAACCGTAGATTAACACCAATTAAAATATACATGGCCTATATCGATCATGTTGTATAACATATCCCTGAGATTCATTAATTAATTATATAATTATCGTGATAAATTAATTAACTTGAATTTTGACAAGTTCTCTCGAATGAAAACACATTTGATTAAGTTGCCTCATAATATATATATAATTAGTGTGCATGCATGGCCTACAATGCATTCGTGCATATATTTTAATGTATATTTGAACATATTCTTGGGGATTTCAATCTCTCTCTCGATCATCTATATATCGTTGGTGGCCCAAAAAACACACATATATACGCAAATGCGCGGGTGCCTCGATCTAATAATGTGTGTGCGCACTCGATCGATGATCCCTAAACCTTAAACAACCCTAAAACCCTAAATCCCTAATCCCTAAACCCTAAACCCTAAACACCCTAAACACTAAACCCTAGACCCTAGACCCTAAACCCTAACCCTAACCCTAACCCTCTGCCCTAGCTAACCCTAAACCCTAATTAAACCCTATGTATAGGCCAACGACACTTAATTGTGCATCGAGCAGCCCAGGGGTGCCTCGCGGTCCTCTAATTAAATTAATTAAATGCGCCATGCATTAACCCTAAACCATATATATGTAACTAACCCTAGCTAATCAACCCTACTTAATTAAAACACATAACCCTAAACTATACTAGATATAACCCGATCTAATAAAAACATGCTCTATATATAACAGCTAGCTAGCAAACCGTAGATTAACACCAATTAAAATATACATGGCCTATATCGATCATGTTGTATAACATATCCCTGAGATTCATTAATTAATTATATAATTATCGTGATAAATTAATTAACTTGAATTTTGACAAGTTCTCTCGAATGAAAACACATTTGATTAAGTTGCCTCATAATATATATATAATTAGTGTGCATGCATGGCCTACAATGCATTCGTGCATATATTTTAATGTATATTTGAACATATATATTCTTGGGGATTTCAATCTCTCTCTCTCTCTCGATCATCTATATATCGTTGGTGGCCCAAAAAACACACATATATACGCATGCACTTTATGCGTAAAGGCGCGGGTGCCTCTAATAATGTGTGTGCGCACTCGATCGATGATCCCTAAACCTTAAACAACCCCTAAAACCTTAAATCCCTAATCCCTAATAATCCCTAATCCCTAAACCCTAAACACCCTAAACACTAAACCCTAAACCCTAAACCCTAACCCTAACCCTAACCCTAACCCTAACCCTAACCCTAACCCTAACCCTAAACCCTAGCTAACCCTAAACCCTAAACCCTAGACCCTAAACCCTAGACCCTAAACCCTAACCCTAAACCCTAGCTAACCCTAAACCCTAATTAAACCCTATGTATAGGCCAACGACACTTAATTGTGCATCGAGCAGGCCAGGGGTGCCTCGCGGTCCTCTAATTAAATTAAATGTGCCATGCATTAACCCTAAACCATATATATGTAACTAACCCTAGATAATCAACCCTACTTAATTAAAACACATAACCCTAAACTGTACTAGCTAGCTATAACCCGATCTAATAAAAACATGCTCTATATATAGCAGCTAGCTAGCAAACCGTAGATTAACACCAATTAAAATATACATGGCCTATATCAATTTTAATATATATTTGAACATATTCTAGGGGATTTCAATCTCTCTCTCTCGATCATCTATATATCGTTGTTGGTGGCAAAAAACACACACGTACATATATACGCATGCACTTTATGCGCAAAGGCGCGGGGTGCCTCTAATAATGTGTGTGCGCACTCGATCGATGATCCCTAAATAACCTTAAACAACCCTAAAACTCCCCTAAACCCTAAACACCCTAAACACTAAACCCTAGACCCTAAACACCCTAAACACTAAACCCTAAACCCTAGACCCTAAACACCGTAAACACTAAACCCTAAACCCTAAACCCTAAACACCCTAAACACTAATTAATTAAACCCTAAACCCTAGACCCTAAACACCCTAAACTAAACCCTAGACCCTAGCTAAACACCCTAAACACTAAACCCTAAACCCTAAACCCTAGCTAACCCTAAACCCTAATTAAACCCTATATATAGGCCAACGACACTTAATTGTGCATCAAGCAGGCCAGGGGTGCCTAGCTCGCGGTCCTCTAGTTAAATTAAATGTGCCATGCATTAACCCTAAACCATATATATAACTAACCCCTAGCTAATCAAACCCTAGTTCATTAAAACACATAACCCTAAACTATACTAGCTAGCTATAACCCGATCTAATAAAAACATGCTCGATCTATATATATAGCAGCTAGCTAGCAAATTAAACGGTAGATTAACACCAATTAATATATACGACATGGCCTATATCGATCATATGTTGTATAACATCTCCCTGAGATTCATTAATTAATTATATAATTATCGATGATAAATTAATTAACTTGAATTTTGACAAGTTCTCTCGAATGAAAACACATTTGATTAAGTTTCCTCATAATATATATATAATTAGTGTGCATGCATGGCCTACCATGCATGCATTCGTGCATATATTTTAATATATATTTGAACATATTCTTGGGAATTTCAATCTCTCTCTCTCTCGATCATCTATATATCGTTGTTGGCCAAAAAAACACACACATATACACATGCACTTTATGCGCAAAGGCGCGTGTGCCTCTAATAATGTGTGTGTGCGCACTCGATCGATGATCCATAAACCTTAAACCCTAAATAAACCCTAATCCCTAATCCCTAAACCCCTAAACACCATAAACATTAAACCCTAGACCCTAGACCCTAACCCTACCCTAACCTCCTAACCCTAAACCCTAAACCCTAATTAAACCCTATATATAGGCCAATGACACTTAATTGTGCATCAAGCAGGCCAGGGGTGCCTTAGCTCGCGGTCCTCTAATTAAATTAAATGTGCCATGCATATATATATGTGTTTAATTTGGGGATTTCAATCGCTCTCTCGTATGTAGATCTCTCTCTACCTCTCTCTCTCTCTCTCTCTCTCTCTCTCGTTAATTGGTGGCCAACAACACACACATGCACTTTGTGCGCAAAGGCATGCGCCTCTAATAATGTGTGCGCAGTCGATCAATCTAGTTTTGATTAATCATAGCACACAAATAAAGAAGTTGTATTTGAATCCACACAACCTAATCTAAAACACATAACCCCTAACATGGCCTAATTAATTAACCCCTTCTCTCTACCTAATTAGTGGAAATTGCACAAAATCAAAAGGGGTCCCTCACTAATTGTGCATATCTGCTAGATTGTGATAAACTTTTGCCCCATATATATTTGGTGGATGGGTGCATCTTGGCATGTAAAACAATTAGTGTTTGCAAATGGCGTTGTCAAAATTTATGTACAAATGATTTCTTTCCATCCAAAGTGCATAAAATGGGAGTTTTAATGAAGAAAGTACAAATAAAACAGCTCAACATGCTTCCACACCCCGATTTCCACACGAAGTAGAGCATATTTAAAGGATAATTCCAGAGTTTTACTATTTTTCAAGCAACTTTGCTAATTTTCCCCCACTCACATGACTTTATGTCGATTTAACGAAAATATGGCGAATTTCAACTACATGGGCGGGATAGTTTGAATTGTGCGCGCGGCAAAGGGAACCGCCTATTCCTCAACCTTGTGCACGGCAAATTACACACGCAACTCCATTAAACGCCATTTAATTATCACCCCGGCGGCCCGGCCGCATGACCCCCCACCCACCCCTACACAACTTATCCCCGTCCGTGCGAAGAGCTTCCCCTCCCCGTCCCGTCCGTGCGAAGAAGAAGCTTCCCCTCCCCGTCGTTCTTCTCGAGACGCACCGGCGGTCAAGTTGATCCACGGTAGGGCTGCTATCTCTAGCTCAATCATGTATCGGGCAAGACGGCCTAACGATTTATATTTTCTTGATGCTGCTAAAAAAATTCGTCAGTATGCTCGAACTAATTGGCACTTTATAGTTTTCCGCTCGATTTGTCATCGATCAATTTGTTCATTTGCGTGGGCATATAGAGTCAGTTCTGCACTCGATCCGTTAATTTGCTGAAATGCCATGGCAGAGTTTTGTACACGATCTGTTTGCTAAAATGTCGATGGGCATTTTTTGTTTTGTACTCGACATGATTGCTGAAATGCATAATCATGTAGTATAGTTTTGTACTCGATTGATATACATTTCCTACTTCGCCTTAAATTAATCACCAACCACTGTATCTCATAATTAAACAGATGGACAGAACTTGGATACTGCATGGACACTTATGTTCCCCTTCATATATAAATGGTGTTCAACCCTTTATGGGGTTTATTAGAGCTCATGAAGGTCACAACCTGGACGTGTATTGCCCGCGCTGCACATGTATGAATGGTGAGAAGAGGCCTCACCCTGTAGTGGCAGATCATTTACACATTTTTGGGATGGACCGCACATATGTTAGGCGGGTTTAGCATGGTGAACCATATAATGATCCTTTAGCAGGAGAAGCAGATCTTGCTCACACTGTATGTGTGCTGGCATATGTAGTTAATTATTTATATTGATGCTGCCGCTGTTTCAATCAATAGTTTGCATTGCTGTGCAAGGTTCTGTACTCAAATTTAACTTGTTGCAGATGGATGGACGGGAAGGAGAGAAAAAGCGCTTGCTTCAGGAAACGGGTTTCAGCTCTGGGACATGCACTACAAGAAAAGTTCTGATAGACAACGTCTCAAAATCGTCCGCTAAGGGGTATTTTTCGTCGCCTATGGGCCTAACCCGACGATATGGGTTCTGTTGTGGAAACTGCGTCAGGCAAAGTCCTACGACGATTTTTTCGGTCCGTCGCGCTTGGGCGCCCTTCCGCCACGGAAAATCGGACCGTTGCCCAAGTGTTTCCGGGAGCCCGTTGACTGCTGACGTCATGCAAACTGACACGTGGCAGACGCCGTTAACTGGCAGTTAACGGCGTTAACCGGCTGAAACCCCGTGGTAGATGGTAGGCCCACACGAGGCCTGCCACGTCTTAAGCGGGCCGGCCCATTAAGTTTGCGGGCCGGGCCAGCTGACTTAGTTTGACCGGTCAACTATATAGCTGGGCTGGTCCATTAGTTACGTGGGCCGGGCCTAACCTCTAAGGTTGACTGGTCAAAACTTTAATGGGCCGGCCCACTAAGCATGTGGGCCGGGCCGAATGCACTCGATTGACCGGTCAACAGGCAAAAGGGCCGGCCCACAAGACATGTGGGACCCACTTTCCTGGTATCGGGCCGGCCCATTTACAAAGTGGGGTCCACATTAAAGCAACTGGGCCGAAGAAGTTAGTGGGCCGGCCCAATTAGCATGTGGGTCCCACTTTCCTGCTATCGGGCCGGCCTTTTAGTACGTGGGGTCCACATTAGATCAAATGGGCGGCCCAACCTGGGCCGGCCAAAAGCACAGGGTCCCACTTTCCTGTTAAAGGGCCGCCCATTTAGTATGTGGGGTCCACCATATAGCAAGTGGGCCGGCCCAACAAGATAGTGGGCCGGCCAAAAACAGTGGGTCCCACTTTCCCTAAAGGGCTGGCCCATTTAGTATGTGGGGTCCACCATATAGCAAGTGGGCCGGCCCAACAAGATAGTGGGCCGGGCCAAAACAGGTGGGTCCCACTTTCCGTTAAAGGGCCGGCCATTTAGTATGGGGGTCCACCATATAGCAAGTGGGCCGGCAACATGCTAGTGGGCCGGGCCAAAAACACAGTGGGTCCCACTTTCGTTAAAGGGCCGGCCCATTTAGTATGTGGGGTCCACCATATAGCAAGTGGGCCGCCCAACACGGTAGTGGCCGGGCCAAAAACACGGTGGGTCCCACTTTCGCCTTAAAGGGCGGCCCATTTAGTATGTGGGGTCCACCACAAAAGCAATTGGCTGGCCAACTAGTTAGTGGGCCGGCCCAGAGCGGGGGTCCACCTTAAAGCAAGTGGGCCGGCCCAATGTCCACGAAAAATCAAGTGGGCTGGCCCAATAAGTAAGTGGGCCAGTTTAGTTGCGTTTATATGCCGGCGTAATAGGCGCTTTAGGATTTTGCGGGCACACATATGTGATTTCGCTTAATTGGGCCGTTTAAGGGATGGGAATTCGTGATTTAGATACTGAGAATATTTACGCAGCATTGATTTCTGTCGGATAGCCTCACTTACCACAAGCACCAAAGAAAAAATGCGCGAAAGAACTATAAAAACTAACTAAATATTACATCAGCTGCAAGGCATTGAAAAAATATTACAGAACCCAGAGAAATTGAATGGTAATTAAACCTAGCAATACAATGAAGGGATCCGGCAATCTTTTAAGTTGTCCATGCAGCACCTATATCTGAAACAAAGACATTACAAGTTAAGACAGCAACAATGGAAAGGCAAAGACACTACAATATTGTTTGCCAAAGAATTTGGAACTCATCATTTCGTCGTTATAACAAGATCATTGTAATGCGCACAATAAGCAAACAAAGAGTGCATGCCGCATACCAACAGCCAATATAACAGAGCATGTTAGAATGAAACAGCAGACTTACTACTGTCGAGTCCCATGCAAACCAACATGTTCAGGGAGTACAAAATTGGCATGAACAACATAGTAGCAGGCTATAAATTTTGTAACAACGACTGAGCAAGATGAAGTTATGATGGCTACATCTACAGAGCAGGGAATGTAAACCAAAAATAGAAGTTACGATGGCAAAAGCTAAAGAGGAGGGAATGTGAACCAACATGTGCCAAGTGCAATTACTTCATTTTGGCCGTGAACTAAATAATACTCCTGAACTTATAGTGAAGGGGATGCAAATCAAGATGTTTCGGGATATAAACTTGTAATGAGCAACACATAGAGGATAGTTAATGTTGGAGCTTAGGATGGACCAGATACAGAATATAGTGGGATCACCTGTGAACTTGTATAAGAGGGAATGCAAACCAATATGTTCAGCTTTCCATATGTGAGCGTCATGCCAAGTCAGAGAAACAAGTCAATAATGCAGCTTTTGAAGAACAAGATGGCACGCAAAATTATTATCTAGTAGTATGACAAGTTTATTTGTACTACAGGCTAGATAGCAGAGTGATAGCATGCCAAACTAAGTCCTTACTTTGTTAGCTTACAATGAACTAGATACAAAACAATGGCATCACCTGTAGTACAGGGAATGCAAGCCAACATGTTCATGGAGTAAAAAATTGGCACAAACAACATAGTAGCAGGCCATAATTTTTGTAACAACGACTGAGCAAGATAAAGTTATGATGGCTAGATCTACAGAGCAGGGAATGTAAACCAAATATAGAAGTTACGATGCCAAAAGCTATAGAGCAGGGAATGCGAACCAACATGTGCAATTACTTAAAATTGGCCATGAACTAAATAATAGCAGGATGTTACTATAATACCTATAATTTTTGTAACAACGACTGAGCAAGATAGAAGTTATGATGGCTACATCTACAGAGCAGGGAATGCAAACCAAAATGTTCAATCGCTTAAAGTTAGCAATGAAGTAGAAAATAGCAACGTGTTACGGTCATAGCTAGGAATGAACTAAAAGAGCTTCAGACAAACAAGCATCTGAACCCAGAACATGGCGCTAAAACAAGGGACTTACATTAGGAGAAGCACTCTGTGGGAGTCACAACAGATCTTCCTGGGGTTGATAGATCCGGTGATGAAGTACGCTACATGTGCTACTTGGGGTTGGAGAGACGGCCATTACACTTCATGATTACTCATCTCATCTGCAAAAACGTAACGGCGCGTCGTTAGCACAAACAGGTTCCCCCAAGATTAAACAAGAACTTGCAGGCAAGCAATAGAAAAGCGACAGTAGAAGAGTTTAGATCATGCAAGGCGCCGGTGAAGCAGATCCGGTTCATGCACAGCGGTGTCGGTGAGCTAGATCCGATGCGGTGGACGACGGATCCGGCGAAGCGGCTCCGGTGGGGTGGACGATACCGCAGCTGAAGCGACTGCGGTAGACTGCTGGATGAGTATATGGTTTCGAGGTTCGGCGGGGATGATCCAGTCCGGTTGATGACGGCGTCGATGAAGCGGCTCCGGCAGGCAGCCGGATGACGAGGATCGCGAGGGCTCGGGTAGGCCAGGGAAGTCCGGCGGGGATGTTCCGGTGCGGTGGTCGTGGAGGTGGGAGAGAGAGGGACTTGGGAAGTTCCGGTGGGTGGTCTCAGAGGAGAGAGTGAGGGAAATGAATTTTTTTTCGGGGAGTTTCGGAGCTAGGGAGGTGGTGATCGAAAAAAATGACGGGTAGACCCCCCACCAACCGACTTATGCATGGACATTGTTGTCATCTTTACGAGGGTAGAATGGGAAGTTAGAGGCGTGTGAAATATTTGTATTTTTCGGGCGGGAAGTTTTGCCGCTGGAATGAGATTTCGAATTTGGCTACAGTCCAAGTAATACAAAAATATGAGACCGTACTAGTACGGCCAAGTGTCACATCAAGTCATCATCACGTTGAAAATCGGTTACCACGATCATAATCATGATATATCTTGAAAATCAATTTTGAAAAGCCCTTCTGAAATATTTCGGGATTGGTACTAGGAGATTTTGCAGCTTGACTAAGAATTGATTTTGAATAAGGCTATGGTCTAAGTAATTTTTTTTCTTCGAAAAGGGGATATGACCCCAGCCTCTGCATCGTGGTGATGCACACGGCCTTTATTAATAATCCAGTCGCAACAAATGTATGTTTTTTTTTTGCAAGGAGCAACAAAAGTATGTTGTACAGATGGTCCAAGTAATATACTCGTGATTGTAATATAAGGCCAGGGGTAGACCGGAACCATATCCTCTAACGTAGAGATGACAAGTCAGGTAAGCACAGTGCTTAAGTAGTGCAAAACGTAGAAGAAAAATCAGGAAAATGTAACAAATACTGTACGTATTTACTGTAGCAATCACTGTATATTTTTACTGTATAAAAAATCGTATAAATATTAAAAAAAGATAGTCATAATTTTGATTGTTACTAATTATCGTAAATGCATATGGCTTACATATATTATGGAAGTTAATTTAGATCAAATTAGACTTAATCATGTAGATGTGGAGAAGGAAAATTAGAGAGGTGTAGCTTACCCGACTTGTCTATTGCACGTTAGAGGATCTACTTCCGGGGTAGACCATGCTACTTAGACTACTCATAGTGGGAGTAACTAAGGAGTATTAACATAGAGCTGGTTGTGGTAACTAGCTATGTTACCATAACACTTTTCAAGATAGAATGAGTCTACATACTAACTAAAACAATCATGCATGATAGTACTACATCTAAGTTACTATGCATTATGAAGGTAGTAACATAGAGTAGTGTCATATGCATGCGGAAATTCAATTTGGCTCCCGGGTGCATATGCTCCCTCTACCAAAAAATCATATTTTAAAATGTCGAAAAAAATTAGCAAAAAATTTACATGTACATATTCATAATATATGTTCGTTCGTCAAGTTTCACGAAAAACCAATATTTTTTGTGGTCTATGTAAAAAAGAGAAAACTTATCTTGTGAAAAGCATTATTTTTAGTACTGTATTTTATCTTTTTACACACGTCACATGACAAGTCGCAACTTTGTAAGGGCGTAGCACGAGAAGATGTACATGCGAATTTTTTGTTTCATTTTTTTGAAATTCAAAATATGTGTAAGATGCATTTCAAAATGGAGGGAGCATATGCTCCTATGTTTCAAAACACCACTCCCGCATGCGCATGACACTACTATACGGTCACATCAAGTCATAATCACAACCAAAATCAGTTCCCATGTACTATCTCCTAAAAAAACTTAAATTTAAAAACGCGTAGCGAATATTTTGGATTTTATTGGCGGGAGATTGTAGCGCTTGACAGATATTTTCAATTTAGCTGGCGCTAAAAAAATACTGTACTAGAAAAATTGGTAGCTTACTGTAGTACTGCCTCCTTTCAGGGATACAAGGACAAGGACCCATCAACTAAAATAATGTATGAAAATGGTCACCAATGGGCCAACTAATAGTTATACTTTTCCCATGCAGCGCAATATAAAAAATACTACAAATCAGATTAAACCTTGATTAAATATTGGTGCATCCAATCCATTCAGTTTTCATTTAATCCACATCACCAAGGAAACAACCACCAGGTACATAACAAGTGCAGATAGAAGCACCAACAAAATAGTTCAGCATCACAAACCCTTTCACACAACCAAGGGACACCTTTGACTGTCAGTGTTCACTGTGGTATTCAGCATCTCCCACACTTTCTCAGGATGTTGCCCAGGTGGGCTTGACTTGCTTCTAATCCTGCAGTTATACGGTGGATGACTACTCTTTGTGCAGCCACTATTGCTCGTTCCTCTTTGAGTAGTTCCTCGAGAACATAAAAAGACAATGACTTGGACCTCAACCTGCGCTTGGGCTTTGACTTGGACTTGGACCTCGACAAATTAGTTGTGAACCCAGCATTACGCAGGAATGTGTTGTTGGCTATACCATGACATTGTAGTACCTTGGAAAATGAATTCAGACATTCTTCCTGGGTTTTTTCTATACCATCTTTCTTTGGTTTTGCCAGCTCCACTTTCATGTCAGACTGAGGAGTTTTCAGTTGTTACACATGTGTAAGAGAAGAGATTATAATGTGAAGACATGTGTATGAACTACCTCTAATAATCCTACAAACTGGCATGGCTGATTACCGCATATACATTTTAGTAAGAGCATGTTACATCATATTGACATGTCTTCTATTGCTAACACGTAATAGCAGGACTATAAAAATATGCATGGATCCATGTGTAGAATTCGTAATGTGCATGATATTGCTGAGAAGTATATAAGTGAATTGTACTAGCCCTTTCCACCAGTTCGGACATTTGGTTGTGTTGGCTAGTGCATGAAGCTTGACAAATATGACAAGATATTTCTGCATACAATTGAAAACCATAACTGACATTAGTAGAGAATACTTACAATAACACTCTGTGCAAAATGTCCAGTCAAACCATTTCTGCTCGTCTGGCACACCTTGAATTGCTCAAGTAGACTCATCTCTCTGTCTGTACTCTCACAGTATGCTTGCCTTGCCTTCTGATATTTTCGCAAGAGAAAATATAAATTAGTTTCACAACCACGTCACATGCCGACATGCGACAATTGAAAGTTTTCAAAAAAAATATAAATAAAACAGAGACATCAATTTACGATGTATATTGTGCATCTATAAATTCTAAATGATTTACTAATTTAAATATAGTTGTACAGATAACATTCCTTACCATACAGTAGAGGTGTCCAATCAAGCTACGAGATCCTGTACGCTGTTGTAAACGTACATTATTACGAGCACGCATGTTACTTCGAGCGATGAACTACAAATGAAGACTTGTGAGACACATGCTTAAAAAGGAATCAGTAATGTGATCTTGTCTCACTGTCTTCACAGAACATACCAAATTCTTTTGAGCAGACCAATACTCAACAAGATCACACCATTGATCATCAGTCATCTGTAGTATAGGAGAGGTTGTTGGAATATCGCTAGGAGTCCTCCCAGCAAAGTATCTCATCTTTAGCCTATGGCGCTCCTGGCGCAACGCTGAAGAGAATATGCTCCTGATAACAGTGATTACATTCTTCATGTCATCATCAAACTCAAGACATGTCTGTTTACAACAATGGGAACCGTTCATGTGTTAGATAGCTAGCCAACAGAAAGCTAGAGGGAATGTGAACGAGCAACATGGTATTGTTTACGAAAATGACTTACATGTAACATGTGCAGTAAACCTTCAAAATGGGAAGGGGTGTTTACGTGTTGTTTCCATGATGGAAAGATAGGAATTTGAGTCCTGACAAAAACGCCTGTGATCGATGCTATATTAGATGATTCTTGTGGATCCAGTGGCCTTCTGATACCTGCTATAACTGATGTGATGGGAAATCTTGTTCCCATTCGGGCAATCTTATTTTTAAGTGATTTCAAAGTCGTTGGCCCCCTTCGTTTTCTTGGTCGTGGTGGAACTGCAAATTTAAGCATTACATCAAGCTATCAAGGTATTTATGTAACGGAGCATGTAAGGGAACACGTACCTAATTCGGCCCCACCATCATCTTTAAGGAAGAAGTTGTCTCTGGCAGGACTAAATGTCAGCGGGCGATCGTGATTAGTTAGGTGTTGAGAACCTGCTGTTGAAACTGGGTCTGCTGTGAATTGTTCTTGGGTAACTGGATTGGCAACAGGTGGCTGGGGAACATGTGGTTTGGTATTTGCTCCGTCTACAGCTTTTAGACCAACCGATGTGGGGTTAGGTCGAAGCTTTTTATGTTGGTGTTTCGCATTACAATATTTTTTTGCCTGGTCATCATTTTCAACTAGATTAGAGTGACTCTGAGTCTGAGACCTTGTTTTTACTCTGTTCACTGCATTTGTTTGTGATCTGACATGACCAGCTTGAACCCTTTTTATTTTTAGGTGAGCTGTCAGATATTGATCTTCCTGTTGAACTATGTTCTTCACCTTGTTGGTATTTGAAACGTCCTTACGTGAAGTCCCTGATGCCTGCCAGAGATAAACGGTACTTCAATCAACAAAATCATATACATGCTTGATACGATTATGGAACATAAGAACAGCAAGCCAAGACATGATGAAACATATGTTATTATTATGTGTTAACTGAGCAGATGATAATGCTATAACTTGGGCTGGGTTGGACAGATACATCACAGTTATTGAAGATGCAACAATAATGCCAATGAAAAGAGCGAGCAATCACCTTGGGGGGTGGAGTAGGGTGCTTGACAAGGGCATCCTCTTTACTCAGGTCTCCCTCAGACTCTTGTTCAGTAGGATCAAGTTCTGAATAAGAAAATTGATTGTTATCGATGGAGACAGGAGAGGTGTTTGATTGTTCACTGGTGATGCCTATATTTTCTCTCCGGCCCTCTTTGTACTCTACTACAGTATCTTTAGCATGCATTAGAAAAAAATGCTAACGAGATTTATCATGGAACTTTGAGTAGAGCAGTAGAAGGGCAAATTAGTAGTAGCAAGTAGATGATAGCTCAAAAAGGAATAAAGCGTAGATCAAAAATAAATGATTTCCCTGTGCATGCCAATTGATGATTACAAGATTTATAAACATGCAGTTTAATAATGTCGACTAATCACTCTGCAGGCTTGACTTCTACTACAGTCATACCATAGGCATGTCACCGATGAACAGTGCCGTAACATGCACTTTCGGCCGTTGGATCGAAAATGAGTAGACAAGATCAAGCACTGTAGTGATGTACTGTAGATGACCCTGTAGCAGATGTACTGTATCGATGCACTGTAGATTTGTCCCTGTAGCGATGCACTGTGGATTGTCCCTGTAGCGTCTACTGTTCATGTTGATCTGGCCCTCCATTTTCAGTCCAACGATCAGAACATGGTCGCATGTCACAACACTGTTCTCAGGTGACATGCCTATTGCATGTCACCTGATCTCTGTCCAGTGTTTTAGTGGGGATTAGTGGGGATAATACTCTAGAGTATTGGGTGACAGCAGAATTCACCCAATACCCACAAAACCCCATCCCCAATCCACTAGGTAGGGGTAGAGTATTGGGGATTGAAAAAATACACTAAATTTTGCGGAAAAGTAGGGACAAGTGGGGATTAAACTCGCTCATACTCTAGCACCAAACATGCATTGGGGATAAGTGGGGATTTAAAGTTTGGAGCGGATTATCCCTGCTAATCCCAGTAAAACTCTAGTACCAAACAAGCCCTAAAACAGATCGCACGAAACTGATGTTCGGAAATGAAATGCATAACGGAAGCGGCTAAACACCAACCTTCGCATGGGGAGTGGACGGCTTTACGCTTTGGTTTCGCGCGGTGGACCGGTTGGGCGCGGGGTCTACCCATTTCACCGTGCGGTAGACCAGGGAGTCGGGAAGCAGATCCGACGCAGCGGCGGAGGTGGACGGCGTCCCTGAGCAGGATCCGGCGCGGTGGGCGTCGGCTACGGTGGAGCACAAATGGTGCGGTGTGCGCCTTCGTCGGGGAAGCGGCTCCGGCTTGCTTGACAACGTCTTCTCGGACACTACAGCGGCTGGTCAGGAGGCTGTGGTGGCGAGGTGGGACGGTGGTGCACTGCCGTCGTCGGGCGAGATGCTCCGATTCGGTGGGTGACGCGTGAGAGATGTGGGATTCGGCGCCTGTGCCGGTGGTATGTTTTAATGGCTGGGGTGAGATTGGCCTTGGCCCGAATAAGAGAAGAACCGCTGGGGACGTTTTTGATGAAAGGATAAGATGGGAAATTCGAACATTTGAAAATTGGAGGCGGCAACCCGAGCTATTTTCGCCGGTGTTTTGGCGCTTCGTTGAAATGGTTTGGTGGATGCGCGAAAAAAAATGGACGCGGTCCGACCCCATCAAGGTCTCATTTGTAAGCATGGGCGGTACGGCAGCCATCCTACCTTGATTTTTAGTGAATATCCATTCATATATATGTGTTTTTTTCTGAACATTTGAGTACTTAAAACGGACTTCATATGACAAAGTTGCGCCTATTTTAGTGAACACTGCGTGGAGCCGATTTCGAAAACAAAACATGGACTAGGTACCAAAAAACATATATAGACTCGTTCTCCGCATTAAAAAGATTGATGTATCATGGATCTTAGTATATGTAAAATAACCTTGAGCTATTCATTATCATACGCGTAGAATTGAAGACTTCAGATATTTCTTTATATTTGAAAGAAACGCCATGTTTCATCCGACAACATTTATCATCTCATTGAGTTGGCGCTGATTTTATATGTGGTGACGAAAACAACTGAGGCTCCTTTGATTTATAGGATTTAGATCCTACGGGAATTATTCTACACTATTGGTTATATTCATAGGGAACATATCCCATATGAATCTTGTACTACAAATCCTATATGAACAAAACATTAGGTCATCCCTCAGGGAAAAATCCCTTTGGTACAATCAAAGAAACTCATATTCCCATAGGATTCAAATAGACAAGATGTACATACGTTTTTCCTATCCTATGACTTAAAGGACTCCTGAAATGGCTCGACAACAAAGATCATAAATTCCGAGTTGTGCATCGAGCAAAAGATATTGAAAAAATTCTTGATCGATCGAATTACAAAATGATTTTCAAAAGAACTAAAGTTTTGCCATTGATCACATAATTGGTATGTATATAGGTTCTACTTATAATAAAATATGTTTTGGTTTATTGGGATTGCGTTAGAATTACATGCATCACAATGTCTCGGGACTATTTCGGTATTTACCTCTTCTTTTAGAGTTCGCCCTATCTAAGATTATTTCCGACATTCGCCAATGTTTGCAAGGAATGGCATGCAGTCGATTCCCACCCTGTTTCAGAAAAAATGAAGAAAAAAAAGTGAACTTGTGGCTATAAAATGATAAGCTTGAATTTTGATATGTTTTTTTTAAAAAAAACTAGCTTCAAAATATGGCCTACCATTTTATATAAAAAACCATGGGTCTTAACGAAAATGCCCAAGGTAAAATGTGCATTACCATTTTGGGGAAAGGTGCAATAAGATTTCATTTTATTGTGGGAAACAAATTGTTGTTGTTTTTTTGCCTTTTCTGAATAGCTAAAAAGGTGTCATCTTTTTTCCATACATTCCATAATGTCATAGAACATAAGCATCCGGTGTCCAGATATAGCAACAATTCAGTATAAGACAATACTAACATAGTTTCCATAAAGTACTGCTAACACATAAGAAAACAAAAGATCTAGATGATGACCCAAGAAACAACATCCTTGTATATAATAACAATCTATTGACCATATGGCGGCTTTTGCATCACCCTATCAAAATCATCTGCCTTCAAGCACGAGAGCAGAATGTCGACACGTGCTTCAACATGTTCCAAGATCCTCTTGATGATCTCATGGATATCTGCATCAGCCGAATAGGAATCAAAGTTGTCAGCCACTAGCTTCTGATGAAAAAGAAACATCAGTGTTGAAGGCGTCGATCTTAGGAGTCCCCACATTTCATTACTTGCAAGACCAAGATGATCAAATTCCCTTTACTTCATAAGAATGTCTGGATCGCTGACACGATCGAAATCTTTGCTAGTACCCTCCTTTGGCCGAATTCAAATTTGCATCAGATCTTGGTGCCCATGCCTTTGGTACATGCGGGTAATTTTTTGCCAATATGTCGTGCATTGCACATAGCGTCCTACTGTACAGGGGTACTTCTACATATCTTCTTCCAAATATAATTTAATTTATTTCGGGTTGGATTCAATTTGTTTCAAAATTGTCTGATATACCATTTGTATTGGTAGGAGATGCAGCTTTGAATTTTAATCATTGTTTCTAGGTGCCACACTTGCAGGGTACAGTCAAGGATTTTATCCAATGTTTCATGTCTTGACAAATCCTTTTCGTAATGGAAGTTGAGACCCCCAGCCTCTGCATCAAAATGATGCACATGGAATTTTTTAGTATGGTATTCAACAAAATATGATAAGATGCAAAAATCAAACCTTGGACAAATATGACACATGCTCACTTGGGTAGAAAGCCAATCAAACTGATACAAATTACATTGCAGAGTCCTTGCATGTTAAACTATATATTGCCAAACACCACATATATTAAGGGATACATATTAATTTCGATACTACTACTTTTATGATAGAAGATTTGTAACTACAAACGTTGTGGGTTGTGGCTGCCCTCCTCAATCTACTCACTTGTCTCATCGGCAACCGTCTCCACCTCTCTACATGCACATATGGGTACAACTTCTTCACACCCGAAGAAGATTACTTGTTTCCTGTCATGCTCCGCCACTTGTAGTAGGTGTGCTCCTTTTTCAGAGATGAATTCTCTTTTAGGATGGAGATGTTCTCCTTTTTCAGAGATGAGTTCTCTTTTAGGATGGAGATGTTCTCCTTCGTTAGAGACCCGTTCTGATTTACCATGGAGAGGTTCTCCTTCGATAGAGATGAGTTCTCCTTTGATAGAGATGAGTGCTCATTCAAGAGTACGGCATACTCATTCCATAGCTTCATAGCACGGTTTACCAGATGTGCGTTCACATCTCGGAGCTTGGACGCATGGTCAATCAACTCGCGCGACTCATCCAGGAGCGACCGCCGGATTACTTGCAGAGACGCTTCATGTTGTCGTCCTTCATTAGATGGTAGATTCACAGAGCGACCCTGTGTGACACATGATATTATACTAATAAAGTGCAAGAGTGTAACTTCAATAGTAAAAATATAGTACTCCGAAAGTTTGCAGGACTTAAACTTCAATACTCATAGTAATATGTACAAGACTAACTTCAATAGTAATTGTAATATGTATAAATTTCAATTGCAATACTGTAGTAATATGAGTACTCCGGAGCTTGGAGTAATAAAGTTTCAAACTAAGAACGAAACATGAACTAATAAAGTTTGCCCTATGCATCAATCGATGGAGAGGCTGGATCTCAAGTTCGAAAGGGGGAAAAAGACTGCAGTGAAGTTTCAAGTTTGCATTGAAGTTCGAAAGTGGTAATGCAGCTAGTATTAGTGCAGTAGAAATCCCTTGTGCCTTGTTTGGTTGACGTGTTTTCACATGGTTCAGTGAGTAATATCTGGGTCTTTCTTAATAAGAACACATTTTATCTGTTTGGCAGAAGAGTATTGGACAGGATCAGAGTCGCGGGGATCCTCAGGAAACACTTCCGCGCACGTCGGGTGGACGTGGAACCGCAACACCTCTATGCTCTCGCGTTTCTGGTCGTTCCACATACGTGCTCCGATTGCTGCTTCTCCTTCCAGGCATCCACCCCGTTCTAGCATGGATCAGGCTGAGGGATTGATTCCAATGCAAAATTACAAGTCCTGAGGCCTGCTGGCATGGATTACGTGAATAGAAATTGGACGCTTCACTAATAAGGCCCGAGGAACCCCTCAAAAAAAAAACTAATAATGCCCCAGGACAGGCTATCTCTCAGGTTGTCCTGATCTGCCGCAAATACTCACGCCAAAACATGGTGAATGAAGTATTTTGCATCAAATCCCCTCCGAATAATACTCAGTAGGGGGCTAACTAGTTTTAAACCAATGATTAAACTACATTAACCACTGACCTCGAAGCTCTCCTCCTTGGAGAGGACCGACTCCCCGGCGACGGCGAGGTTGTCTTGCAGCTGCAGCAGGACTGTCACGTCTGAGCCCACGGAGAGGTCGTTGATCCGCTGCCGCTTGGTGGGCACATCAGACTCAACGGCGAGGCCGCCATGCGCCTGCTGCAGCAGCTGTAGGGGGGCGTGCGAGTTGGCGGCGAGGTCCTGTAGTTGCTGCTGGGGGATTACGACGGTGGGCCGCACACCTAACAGGCCCCCTTGTCCACTCGTGGGATTCATCGCCGGAAGATGGGGGTGCAGGGAGGCGCTAATACAGAGGTTGTGGATGGTACAGCCGCCGACGAGCACTGTACAGGTTGGGGCTATAGGATTTTGAAGATGAATGGGGAGAGGCGGCAGGGGCCTATAAATCGAGAGGAGTGAGGTAGCGAGAAGTGAAGTGAATGGGGAGAGGCGGCAGGGGCCTATAAATCGAGAGGAGTGAGGTAGCGAGAAGTGAAGTGAATGGGGAGAGGCGGCAGGGGCCTATAAATCGAGAGGGCTATAGGTTGGGACATGATTTTTTCGCAATATTTAAATTTAGATTTAAGCCGCATGTCACCAGGTGACATGCGAAAGGTGCATGTCACCTGATCTCTATCCGTGAAGGACACAGGTCACTCGCAACACTGTCCATGGTGTACTGTAGGGACGCGAAACAGTATTGTTCACTGTTCGTAGTGTTTTTCATTTTTCTGATTTTTTTGAATTTTATGCCCATTTGAATCTTTTGGTCAAATCCTAGGTTTGACAAAGATTTAAACAAGTTTAAAATATATGAAAAGGTAAGCATGGATCCTTCTTAGTCACTCTAAAATGAAGCTTTTGGGATGTTCTTGAAATTTCCATGCTTGACTTCATAAGACAGAGTTTAGGGTTAGGGGTAGATATATACATGATTTGTTTGGTTTGAATATGTCTAGACCTTGTTTATCAACTTTAATTCTTACTATATGACATAAGAAAACTATTTGCTTTGGTTTTTCATTTTTCTGATTTTTTTGAATTTTGATGCCCATTTGAATCTTGTCAAATCCTAGGTTTGACCAAGATAATTTAAACAAGTTTAAAACATGGAAATGAAAAGGGAAGCATGTATCCTTCTTAGTCACTCTAAAATGAAGTTTTTGGGAGGTTTTTGAAATTTCCATGTTTGAAACCCAAAACCACTTCTCTTCATGCTTTACTTCATAAGACAGAGTTTAGGGGTTAGGGGGTAGATACATGGTTTGTCTAGTTTGAAACTTTGAATATGTCTAGACCTTGTTTATCAACTTGAATATGCTTACTATATGACATAAGAAGACTATGTACTTTGGTTTTTCATTTTTCTGATTTTTTTAATTTTCTGCGCATTTGAATCTTGGTAAAATCCTAAATTTGACCAAGATTTAGACAAGTTTAACACGTGAAAACGAATAAGTAAGCCTGGATCCTTCTTAGTCACTCTAAAATGAAGCTTTTGGGAGGTTCTTGAAATTTCCATGTTTGAAACCCAAAACCACTTCTCTTCATGATTGACTTCATAAGATCGACAGATTAGTTTAGGGTTAGGGGTAGATATATACATGATTTTTCTGGTTTGAATATGTCTAGACCTTGTTTATCAACTTGAATGCTTATTATATGACATAAGAAAACTATTTGCTTTTGTTTTTCATTTTTCTGATTTTTTTGAATTTTGATGCCCATTTGAATCTTGTCAAATCCTAGGTTTGACCAAGATAATTTAAACAAGTTTAAAACATGAATATGAAAAGGGAAGCATGTATACTTCTTAGTCACTCTAAAATGAAGTTTTTGGGAGGTTTTTGAAAATTCCATGTTTGAAACCCAAAACCACTTCTCTTCATGCCTGACTTCATAAGATAGAGTTTAGGGGTCAGGGGGTGTAGATACATGTGGTTTGTCTAGTTTGAATATGTCTAGACCTTGTTTAACAACTTTAATGCTAACTATATGACATAAGAAGACTATGTGCTTTGGTTTTTCATTTTTCTGATTTTTTTGAATTTTATGCCCATAAATCTTGGTCAAATCCTAGGTAGAAAAATCGATATACGAATCTATAATTAAATAGGTTAAACTAGGGTTTTGCCCAGTACTACAGATCAAGGTTCAAAAAAATCCAACTACGGGGTTCGAACAACACGATTCTAATCCAAGAATTTTTTCGACCTCATCCAAATGGCCTCAAACTATAGGGTTAGGGGGTATAGATACATGATTTGTCTGGTTTGGATATATCTAGACCCTGTTTATCAACTTGAATGCTTACGATATGACATGAGAAGACTATGTGATTTGGTTTTTCATTTTTCTGATTTTTAGGAATATTGTGCCCACCCATTTGTATCTTCATGAAATCCTAGGTTTGACACAGATAATTTAAACAAGTTTAAAACATGAAAATGAAAAGGGAAGCCTGGGTCCTTCTTAGTCACTCTAAAATGAAGCTTTTGGGAGGTTCTTGAAATTTCCATGTTTGAAACCCAAAACCACTTCTCTTCATGCTTGACTACATAAGATAGAGTTTAGGGTTTTAGGGGTAGATATATACATGATTTGTCTGGTTTGAATATATATGTCTAGACCTGGTTTATCAACTTGAATGCTTACTATACATATGACATAAGAATGCTATGTGCTTTGGTTTTTCATTCTCTTTTGATTTTTTCTAAATTTTTAGGCCCCCATTTGAATCTTGGTCAAATCTTTGGTTTGACAAGAATTTAAACAAGTTTAAAACATGAAAATGAAAAGGGAAGTCTGTATCCTTCTTAGTCACTCTAAAATGGAAGCTTTTGGGATGTTCTTGAAATTTCCATGTTTGAAACCGAAAATGACTTCCCTTCATGCTAGACTTCATAAGATCGACAGGGGGTAGATACATGATTTGTCTCGTTTGGATATATCTAGACCTTGTTTATCAACTTGAATGCTTACGATATGACATAAGAAGACAATGTGATTTGGTTTTTCATTTTTCATATTTTTTTTAATATTGTGCCCACCCATTTGTATCTTCATGAAATCCTAGGTTTGACCAAGATAATTTAAACAAGTTTAAAACATGAAAATGAAAAGGGAAGTGATGTCTACGGGAGCTTCTATTCTTGTAGACAGTGTTGGGCCTCCAAGAGCAGAGGTTTGTAGAACAGCAGCAAGTTTCCTTAAGTGGATCACCCAAGGTTTATCGAACTCAGGGAGGAAGAGGTCAAAGATATCCCTCTCATGCAACCCTGCAACCACAAAGCAAGAAGTCTCTTGTGTCCCCAACACACCTAATAGGTGCACTAGTTCGGCGAAGAGATAGTGAAATACAGGTGATATGAATGAATATGAGCAGTAGTAATGGCGCCAGAAAATAGCTTGCTGGCGTATGGTTGATGGTGGTAATATGGTAGCAGTAGTAACGCAGTAAAACAGTAAACAAGCAGCGATAGCAGTATTTAGGAACAAGGCCTAGGGATTAGACTTTCACTAGTGGACACTCTCAACTTTGATCACATAACAGAATAGATAAATGCATACTCTACACTCTCTTGTTGGATGATGAACACATTGCGTAGGATTACACGAACCCTCAATGCCGGAGTTAACAAGCTCCACAATTCAATGTTCATATTTAAATAACCTTAGAGTGCAAGAAAGATCAACACGACTAAACCAAGTACTAACACAGCATGCACACTGTCACCTTCACGCTATGTAGGAGGAATAGATCACATCAATACTATCATAGCAATAGTTAACTTCACAATCTACAAGAGATCATGATCATAGCATACGCCAAGTACTAACACGGATGCACACACTGTCACCATTACACCGTGCAGGAGGAATAAAACTACTTTAATAACATTGCTAGAGTAGCACATAGATAAATTGTGATACAAAACACATTGCAATCATAAAGAGATATAAATAAGCACTTCACTACGCCATTCATAACAGTGAATAAGTATTCTGTGAAATATAGCCTAAGAGACCCACACGGTGCACACACTGTCACCTTTACACACGTGGGACAAGGAGTCTCCGGAGATCACATAAGTAAAACTCACTTGACTAGCACAATGACATCTAGATTACAAGCATCATCATATGAATCTCAATCATGTAAGGCAGCTCATGAGATTATTGTATTGAAGTACATAGGAGAGATGAACCACATAGCTACCGGTACAGCCCCGAGCCTCGATGGAGAACTACTCCCTCCTCCTGGGAGCAGCAGCGGTGATGAAGATGGCGGTGGAGATGGCAGCGGTGTCGATGGAGAAGCCTTCCGGGGGCACTTCCCCGCTCCGGCAGGGTGCCGGAACAGAGACTCCTGTCCCCAGATCTTGGCTTCGCGATGGCGGCGGCTCTGGAAGGTTTCTTGTTCTTCGTAATAGGGTTTTCGCGACGGAGGCTTTAAATAGGCGGAAGGGCAGCCTCGGAGGGGCCTGGGGCCACCACACCATAGGGCGGCGCGGCCCCCTGGCCGCGCCAGGGTGTGTGGGGCCCCAGGGCTTCCCTGGCGGCTCGGGTGTTGGATGGTTCCGGGAAAATAGGAACCTGGGTCTTGATTTCGTCCGATTCGAGAATATTTCGTTACTAGGATTTCTGAAACCAAAACAGCGAAAACAGCAACGGCTCTTCGGCATCTTGTTAATAGGTTAGTTCCAAAAAACGCATAAATATGACATAAAGTGTGTATAAAACATGTAGATATCATCAATAATGTGGCATGGAACATAAGAAATTATCGATACGTCGGAGACGTATCAGCATCCCCAAGCTTAGTTCTGCTCGTCCCGAGCAGGTAAAACGATAACAAAGATAATTTCTGAAGTGACATGCCATCATAAACTTGATCATATTGTAAACATATGCAATGAATGCAGCGATCAAAACAATGGTAATGACATGAGTAAACAACTGAATCATAAAGCAAAGACTTTTCATGAATAGTACTTAAAGACAAGCATCAATAAGTCTTGCATAAGAGTTAACTCATAAAGCAATAATTCAAAGTAGAGGCATTGAAGCAACACAAAGGAAGATTAAGTTTCAGCGGTTGCTTTCAACTTATAACATGTATATCTCATGGATATTGTCAACATAGAGTAATATAACAAGTGCAATATGCAAGTATGTAGGAATCAATGCACAGTTCACACAAGTGTTTGCTTCTTGAGGTGGAGAGAGATAGGTGAACTGACTCAACATAAAAGTAAAAGAATGGTCCTTCAAAGAGGAAAGCATCGATTGCTATATTTGTGCTAGAGCTTTTATTTTGAAAACATGAAACAATTTTGTCAACGGTAGTAATAAAGCATATGTATCATGTAAATTATATCTTACAAGTTGCAAGCCTCATGCATAGTATACTAATAGTGCCCGCACCTTGTCCTAATTAGCTTGGATTAACACAGATTATCATTGCATAGCATATGTTTCAACCAAGTGTCACAAAGGGGTACCTCTATGCCGCCTGTACAAGGGTCTAAGGAGAAAGTTCGCATTGGATTTCTCGCTTTTGATCATTCTTCAACTTAGACACCCATACCGGGACAACATGGACAACAGATAATGGACTCCTCTTTTAATGCTTAAGCATTCAACAACAGTTAATATTCTCATAAGAGATTGAGGTTTTATGTCCAAACTGAAACTTCCACCATGATTCATGGCTTTAGTTAGCGGCCCAATGTTCTTCTCTAACAGTATGCATACTCAAACCATTTGATTGTGAAAACCGCCCTTACTTCAGACAAGACGAACATGCATAGCAACTCACATGATATTCAACAAAGAGTAGATGGCGTCCCCAGGAACATGGTTATCGCACAACAAGCAACTTAATAAGAGATAAAGTGCATAAGTACATATTCAATACCACAATAGTTTTTAAGGCTATTTTGTCCCATGAGCTATATATTGCAAAGGCGAATGATGGAAATTTAAAGGTAGCACTCAAGCAATTTACTTTGGAATGGCGGAGAAATACCATGTAGTAGGTATGTATGGTGGACACAAATGGCATAGTGGTTGGCTCAAGGATTTTGGATGCATGAGAAGTATTCCCTCTCGATACAAGGTTTAGGCTAGCAAGGTTATTTGAAACAAACACAAGGATGAACCGGTGCAGCAAAACTCACATAAAAGACATATTGTAAACATTATAAGACTCTACACCGTCTTCCTTGTTGTTCAAACTCAATACTAGAAATTATCTAGACCTTAGAGAGACCAATTATGCAAACCAAATTTAGCAAGCTCTATGTATTTCTTCATTAATGGGTGCAAAGTATATGATGCAAGAGCTTAAACATGAGCACAACAATTGCCAAGTATCACATTATCCAAGATATTATAGCAAATACTACATGTATCATTTTCCAATTCCAACCATATAACAATTTAACGAAGCAGTTTCAACCTTCGCCATGAACATTAAAAGCTAAGAACACATGTGTTCATATGAACCAGCGGAGCGTGTCTCTCTCCCACACAAGCATGTATTTATTCAGAGAATGAAAATAACAAAACAAAAATAAAAGCACACAGACGCTCCAAGTAAAGTACATAAGATGTGACCGAATAAAAATATAGTTTCAAGGGAGGAACCTGATAAATTTGTCGATGAAGAAGGGGATGCCTTGGGCATCCCCAAGCTTAGATGCTTGAGTCTTCTTGAAATATGCAGGGATGAACCACCGGGGCATCCCCAAGCTTAGACTCTTCACTCTTCTTGATCATAGTATATCATCCTCCTCTCTTGACCCTTGAAAACTTCCTCCACACCAAACTCGAAACAAACTCATTAGAGGGTTAGTGCATAATCAAAAACTCACATGTTCAGAGGTGACACAATCATTCTTAACACTTCTGGACATTGCCCAAAGCTACTGGAAGGTAATGGAACAAAGAAATCCACCCAACACAGCGAAAGAAGCAATGCGAAATAAAAGGCAGAATCTGTCAAAACAGAACAGTCCGTAAAGACGAATTTTAAAATGGCACCAGACTTGCTCAGATGAAAATGCCCAAATTGAATGAAAGTTGCGTACATATCTGAGGATCACTCACGTAAATTGGCATAATTTTCTGAGTTACCTACAGAGAATTAGGCCCAGATTCGTGACAGCAAAGAAATCTGTTTCTGCGCAGTAATCCAAATCTAGTATTCACTTTACTATCAAAGACTTTACTTGGCACAACAAAACACAAAACTAAGATAAGGAGAGGTTGCTACAGTAGTAAACAACTTCCAAGACACAAATATAAAACAAAGTACTGTAGCAAAATAACACATGGGTTATCTCCCAAGAAGTTCTTTCTTTATAGCCATTAAGATGGGCTCAGCAGTTTTAATGATGCACTCGCAAGAGATAGTAGTTGAAGCAAAAGAGAGCATCAAGAAGCAAATTCAAAACAAATTTAAGTCTAACATGCTTCCTATGCATAGGAATCTTATAAATAAACAAGTTCATGAAGAGCAAAGTAACAAGCATAGGAAGATAAAACAAGTGTAGCTTCAAAAATTTCAGCACATAGAGAGGCATTTTAGTAACATGAAAATTTCTACAACCATATTTTCCTCTCTCATAATAACTTTCAGTAGCATCATAAGCAAACTCAACAATATAACTATCACATAAAGCATTCTTATCATGAGTCTCATGCATAAAATTATTACTCTCCACATAAGCATAATCAATTTTATTAGTTATAGTGGGAGCAAATTCAACAAAGTAGCTATCATTATTATTCTCATCAAGTGTAGGAGGCATAGTATAATCACAACAAAATTTACTCTCCATAGTAGGTGGCACCAAAATACCACTATCATTATAATCATCATAAATAGGAGGCAAAGTATCATCAAAGAAAATTTTCTCCTCAATGCTTGGGGGACTAAAAAGATCATGAAAACCAGCTTCCCCAAGCTTAGAACTTTCTACATTATTATCAACAATGGTGTTCAAAGCGTTCATACTAATATTACTACCAGCATGCAAATAAGATTCCATAGGTTTTTTAATTTTCGCATCAAACAATCCATGTTTTAAATCAGGAAATAGAATAAGAAGCTCATTGTTGTCCATTATGCCAAACTAGTGTAAACAAGAAACAAAAAGATGCAATTGCAGGATCTAAAGGAAATAGCTTCGAGCACACACACAACGGCGCCAGAAAAGTACTTTACCTGGGACCGGAGTGTGAGTGCCTTTTACCTTTCCTCCCCGGCAACGGCGCCAGAAAAGTGCTTGATGTCTACGGGAGCTTCTATTCTTGTAGACAGTGTTGGGCCTCCAAGAGCAGAGGTTTGTAGAACAGCAGCAAGTTTCCCTTAAGTGGATCACCCAAGGTTTATCGAACTCGGGGAGGAAGAGGTCAAAGATATCCCTCTCATGCAACCCTGCAACCACAAAGCAAGAAGTCTCTTGTGTCCCCAACACACCTAATAGGTGCACTAGTTCGGCGAAGAGATAGTGAAATACAGGTGGTATGAATGAATATGAGCAGTAGTAATGGCGCCAGAAAATAGCTTGCTGGCGTATGGTTGATGGTGGTAATATGGTAGCAGTAGTAACGCAGTAAAACAGTAAACAAGCAGCGATAGCAGTATTTAGGAACAAGGCCTAGGGATTAGACTTTCACTAGTGGACACTCTCAACTTTGATCACATAACAGAATAGATAAATGCATACTCTACACTCTCTTGTTGGATGATGAACACATTGCGTAGGATTACACGAACCCTCAATGCCGGAGTTAACAAGCTCCACAATTCAATGTTCATATTTAAATAACCTTAGAGTGCAAGAAAGATCAACACGACTAAACCAAGTACTAACACAGCATGCACACTGTCACCTTCACGCTATGTAGGAGGAATAGATCACATCAATACTATCATAGCAATAGTTAACTTCACAATCTACAAGAGATCATGATCATAGCATACGCCAAGTACTAACACGGATGCACACACTGTCACCATTACACCGTGCAGGAGGAATAAAACTACTTTAATAACATTGCTAGAGTAGCACATAGATAAATTGTGATACAAAACACATTGCAATCATAAAGAGATATAAATAAGCACTTCACTACGCCATTCATAACAGTGAATAAGTATTCTGTGAAATATAGCCTAAGAGACCCACACGGTGCACACACTGTCACCTTTACACACGTGGGACAAGGAGTCTCCGGAGATCACATAAGTAAAACTCACTTGACTAGCACAATGACATCTAGATTACAAGCATCATCATATGAATCTCAATCATGTAAGGCAGCTCATGAGATTATTGTATTGAAGTACATAGGAGAGAGATGAACCACATAGCTACCGGTACAGCCCCGAGCCTCGATGGAGAACTACTCCCTCCTCATGGGAGCAGCAGCGGTGATGAAGATGGCGGTGGAGATGGCAGCGGTGTCGATGGAGAAGCCTTCCGGGCACTTCCCCGTCCGGCAGGGTGGAACAGAGACTCCTGTCCCCCAGATCTTGGCTTCACGATGGCGGCGGCTCTGGAAGGTTTCTGTGGGTTTCGTTCTTCGTAATAGGGTTTTCGCGACGGAGGCTTTAAATAGGCGGAAGGGCAGCCTCGGAGGGGCCTGGGGCCACCACACCATAGGGCGGCGCGGCCCCCCTCTGGCCGCGCCAGGGTGTGGTGGGGCCCCCAGGCTTCTCCAGCGGCTCTCGGGTGTTCTGGATGGTTCCGGGAAAAATAGGAACCTGGGTCTTGATTTCGTCCGATTCCGAGAATATTTTGTTACTAGGATTTCTGAAACCAAAAACAGCAGAAAACAGCAACTGGCTCTTCGGCATCTTGTTAATAGGTTAGTTCCAGAAAACGCATAAATATGACATAAAGTGTGTATAAAACATGTAGATATCATCAATAATGTGGCATGGAACATAAGAAATTATCGATACGTCGGAGACGTATCAGCATGTAACCTTCTCAGTCACTTTAAAATGAAGTTTTTGGGAGGTTTTTGAAATTTCCATGTTTGAAACCCAAAGCCACTTCTCTTCATGCCTGACTTCATAAGATAGAGTTTAGGGGTCAGGGGGTGTAGATACATGTGGTTTGTCTAGTTTGAATATGTCCAGACCTTGTTTAACAACTTTAATGCTAACTATATGACATAAGAAGACAATGTGATTTGGTTTTTCATTTTTCTGATTTTTTTGAATATTGTGCCCACCCATTTGTATCTTCATCAAATCCTAGGTTTGACCAGGATTTAAACAAGTTTAAAACATGAAATGAAAAGATAAGCCTGGATCCTTCTTAGTCACTCTAAAATGAAGCTTTCGGGAGGTTCTTGAAATTTCCATGTTTGAAACCCAAAACCACTTCTCTTCATGATTGACTTCATAAGACAGAGTTTAGGGTTTTAGGGGTAGATATATACATGATTTTTCTGGTTTGAATATATATGTCTAGACCTGGTTTATCAACTTGAATGCTTACTATACATATGACATAAGAATGCTATGTGCTTTGGTTTTTCATTCTCTTTTGATTTTTTTCTAAATTTTTAGGCCCCCATTTGAATCTTGGTCAAATCTTTGGTTTGACAAGAATTTAAACAAGTTTAAAACATGAAAATGAAAAGGGAAGTCTGTATCCTTCTTAGTCACTCTAAAATGGAAGCTTTTGGGATGTTCTTGAAATTTCCATGTTTGAAACCGAAAATGACTTCCCTTCATGCTAGACTTCATAAGATCGACAGGGGGTAGATACATGATTTGTCTCGTTTGGATATATCTAGACCTTGTTTATCAACTTGAATGCTTACGATATGACATAAGAAGACAATGTGATTTGGTTTTTCATTTTTCTGATTTTTTTGAATATTGTGCCCACCCATTTGTATCTTCATCAAATCCTAGGTTTGACCAAGATAATTTAAACAAGTTTAAAACATGAAAATGAAAAGGGAAGCATGTAACCTTCTCAGTCACTTTAAAATGAAGTTTTTGGGAGGTTTTTGAAATTTCCATGTTTGAAACCCAAAACCACTTCTCTTCATGCTTGACTTCATCATAAGACAAAGTTTAGGGTTAGGGGTATAGATACATGATTTGTATGGTTTGAATATGTCCAGACCTTGTTTATCAACTTTAATGCGCTTACTATATATATGACATAAGAAGACTATGTACTTTGGTTTTTCATTTTTCTGATTTTTTTAATTTTCTGCGCATTTGAATCATATCTTGGTCAAATCCTAGGTTTGACCAAGATTTAGACAAGTTTAACACGTGAAAACGAATAAGTAAGCCTGGATCCTTCTTAGTCGTCACTCTAAAATGAAGCTTTTGGGAGGTTCTTGAAATTTCCATGTTTGAAACCCAAAACCACTTCTCTTCATGATTGACTGAGTTCAATTTGGGTTTTAGGGGTAGATATATACATGATTTTTCTGGTTTGAATATATATGTCTAGACCTTGTTTATCAACATGAATGCTTACTATACATATGACATAAGAATGCTATGTGCTTTGGTTTTTCATTCTTTTGATTTTTTCTGAATTTTTAGGGCCATTTGAATCTTGGTCAAATCCTTGGTTTGACCAAGATTTAAACATGTTTAAAACATGAAAATTAAAAGGGAAGTCTGTATCCTTCTTATTTACTCTAAAATGAAGCTTTTGGGATGTTCTTGAAATTTCCATGTTTGAAACCCAAAACGACTTCCCTTCATGCTAGACTTCATAAGATCGACAGGGGGTAGATACATGATTTGTCTGGTTTGGATATATCTAGACCTTGTTTATCAACTTGAATGCTTACGATATGACATAAGAAGACAATGTGATTTGGTTTTTCATTTTTCTGATTTTTTTGAATATTGTGCCCACCCATTTGTATCTTCATGAAATCCTAGGTTTGACCAAGATAATTAAAACAAGTTTAAAACATGAAAATGAAAAGGGAGCATGTATCCTTCTCAGTCACTCTAAAATGAAGTTTTTGGGAGGTTTTTGAAATTTCCATGTTTGAAACCCAAAACCAATTCTCTTCATGCTTGACTTCATAAGACAAAGTTTAGGGTTAGGGGGTATAGATACATGATTTGTATGGTTTGAATATGTCCAAACCTTGTTTATCAACTTGAATATGCTTACTATATGACATAAGAAGAATAATGTCATGTAAATGAGTTAACTTGGATTTCCTACCCTTGAATCCATAGGAAACTTTGTTCTAATGCACTATAATAATCAACCGAGTTTTTACACCAACAGGTCTGTCACTTACGTGTGGTGCCCACGCGTGAGGTCCCACACTTCAGTGAGCACAAGTCACGTGCAATAGGTACGCAAACTCCCAGCCATCTTCTTTGTCAAGAGAAGACGCATCACGGCATCAGGATGCGTATTGGAAGCCTGTGGGTCCTTCTGGATCCTTCGGTTGTCCCTCTCACAAAAAAAAACAAATCTCTCTCATTCTCGGCCTCGCTCGACCGCTCGCTCGCTCGCTCGCACCTCCTGCTCACTGACAAACCCTGCACAAAAGTCAACATCATCACCCGAAAAAGGGGAGACACCATAATGCTCTCCCTTCTTCTCTCCTTCCGAGTGATCCCTCTTCCTCCGAGTTTCACTCGACGGGCAAACACACATGTGCTGCATAGTATAATAATAAAAAGGTAGAAAAATCAACCTACGAATCTATAATTAAATAGGTTAAACTAGGGTTTTGCCCAGTACTACAGATCAAGGTTCAAACCTTGTTTATCAACTTGAATATGCTTACTATATGACATAAGAAGACTATGTACTTTGGTTTTCATTTTTCTGATTTTTTTAATTTTCTGCGCATTTGAATCTTGGTCAAATCCTAGGTTTGACCAAGATTTAGACAAGTTTAACATGTGAAAATGAATAAGTAAGCCTGGATCCTTCTTAGTCACTCTAAAATGAAGCTTTTGGGATGTTCTTGAAATTTCCATGTTTGAAACCCAAAACGACCTCTCTTCATGCTAGACTTCATAAGATCGAGAGTTTAGGGTTAGGGGTAGATACATGATTTGTATGGTTTGAATATGTCCAAACCTTGTTAATTTATCAACTTGAATGCTTACTATATGACATAAGAAGACTATATGCTTTTGTTTTTCATTTTTCTGATTTTTTTGAATTTTATGCCCATATATTTGAATCTTGGTCAAATCCTAGGTTTGACAAAGATTTAAACAAGTTTAAATTATGAAAATGAAAAGGTAAGCATGGATCCTTATTAGTCACTCTAAAATAAATCTTTTGGGAGGTTCTTGAAATTTCCATGTTTGAAACCCAAAACCACTTCTCTTCATGATTGACTTCATAAGACAGAGTTTAGGGTTTTAGGGGTAGATATATACATGATTTTTCTGGTTTGAATATATATGTCTAGACCTGGTTTATCAACTTGAATGCTTACTATACATATGACATAAGAATGCTATGTGCTTTGGTTTTTCATTCTCTTTTGATTTTTTTTCTAAATTTTTAGGCCCCCATTTGAATCTTGGTCAAATCTTTGGTTTGACAAGGATTTAAACAAGTTTAAAACATGAAAATGAAAAGGGAAGTCTGTATCCTTCTTAGTCACTCTAAAATGGAAGCTTTTGGGATGTTCTTGAAATTTCCATGTTTGAAACCGAAAATGACTTCCCTTCATGCTAGACTTCATAAGATCGACAGGGGGTAGATACATGATTTGTCTCGTTTGGATATATCTAGACCTTGTTTATCAACTTGAATGCTTACGATATGACATAAGAAGACAATGTGATTTGGTTTTTCATTTTTCTGATTTTTTTGAATATTGTGCCCACCCATTTGTATCTTCATGAAATCCTAGGTTTGACCAAGATAATTAAAACAAGTTTAAAACATGAAAATGAAAAGGGAAGCATGTAACCTTCTCAGTCACTTTAAAATGAAGTTTTTGGGAGGTTTTTGAAATTTCCATGTTTGAAACCCAAAACCACTTCTCTTCATGCTTGACTTCATAAGACAAAGTTTAGGGTTAGGGGTATAGATACATGATTTGTATGGTTTGAATATGATGTACTTTGGTTTTTCATTTTTCTGATTTTTTTAATTTTCTGCGCATTTGAATCATATCTTGGTCAAATCCTAGGTTTGACCAAGATTTAGACAAGTTTAACACGTGAAAACGAATAAGTAAGCCTGGATCCTTCTTAGTCGTCACTCTAAAATGAAGCTTTTGGGAGGTTCTTGAAATTTCCATGTTTGAAACCCAAAACCACTTCTCTTCATGATTGACTGAGTTCAATTTGGGTTTTAGGGGTAGATATATACATGATTTTTCTGGTTTGAATATATATGTCTAGACCTTGTTTATCAACATGAATGCTTACTATACATATGACATAAGAATGCTATGTGCTTTGGTTTTTCATTCTTTTGATTTTTTCTGAATTTTTAGGGCCATTTGAATCTTGGTCAAATCCTTGGTTTGACCAAGATTTAAACATGTTTAAAACATGAAAATTAAAAGGGAAGTCTGTATCCTTCTTATTTACTCTAAAATGAAGCTTTTGGGATGTTCTTGAAATTTCCATGTTTGAAACCCAAAACGACTTCCCTTCATGCTAGACTTCATAAGATCGACAGGGGGTAGATACATGATTTGTCTGGTTTGGATATATCTAGACCTTGTTTATCAACTTGAATGCTTACGATATGACATAAGAAGACAATGTGATTTGGTTTTTCATTTTTCTGATTTTTTTGAATATTGTGCCCACCCATTTGTATCTTCATGAAATCCTAGGTTTGACCAGGATTTAAACAAGTTTAAAACATGAAATGAAAAGATAAGCCTGGATCCTTCTTAGTCACTCTAAAATGAAGCTTTTGGGAGGTTCTTGAAATTTCCATGTTTGAAACCCAAAACCACTTCTCTTCATGATTGACTTCATAAGACAAAGTTTAGGGTTAGGGGTATAGATACATGATTTGTATGGTTTGAATATATATGTCTAGACCTGGTTTATCAACTTGAATGCTTACTATACATATGACATAAGAATGCTATGTGCTTTGGTTTTTCATTCTCTTTTGATTTTTTTTCTAAATTTTTAGGCCCCCATTTGAATCTTGGTCAAATCTTTGGTTTGACAAGGATTTAAACAAGTTTAAAACATGAAAATGAAAAGGGAAGTCTGTATCCTTCTTAGTCACTCTAAAATGGAAGCTTTTGGGATGTTCTTGAAATTTCCATGTTTGAAACCGAAAATGACTTCCCTTCATGCTAGACTTCATAAGATCGACAGGGGGTAGATACATGATTTGTCTCGTTTGGATATATCTAGACCTTGTTTATCAACTTGAATGCTTACGATATGACATAAGAAGACAATGTGATTTGGTTTTTCATTTTTCTGATTTTTTTGAATATTGTGCCCACCCATTTGTATCTTCATGAAATCCTAGGTTTGACCAGGATAATTTAAACAAGTTTAAAACATGAAAATGAAAAGGGAAGCATGTAACCTTCTCAGTCACTTTAAAATGAAGTTTTTGGGAGGTTTTTGAAATTTCCATGTTTGAAACCCAAAACCACTTCTCTTCATGCTTGACTTCATAAGACAAAGTTTAGGGTTAGGGGTATAGATACATGATTTGTATGGTTTGAATATGATGTACTTTGGTTTTTCATTTTTTCTGATTTTTTTAATTTTCTGCGCATTTGAATCATATCTTGGTCAAATCCTAGGTTTGACCAAGATTTAGACAAGTTTAACACGTGAAAACGAATAAGTAAGCCTGGATCCTTCTTAGTCACTCTAAAATGAAGCTTTTGGGAGGTTCTTGAAATTTCCATGTTTGAAACCCAAAACCACTTCTCTTCATGATTGACTGAGTTCAATTTGGGTTTTAGGGGTAGATATATACATGATTTTTCTGGTTTGAATATATATGTCTAGACCTTGTTTATCAACATGAATGCTTACTATACATATGACATAAGAATGCTATGTGCTTTGGTTTTTCATTCTTTTGATTTTTTCTGAATTTTTAGGGCCATTTGAATCTTGGTCAAATCCTTGGTTTGACCAAGATTTAAACATGTTTAAAACATGAAAATTAAAAGGGAAGTCTATATCCTTCTTATTTACTCTAAAATGAAGCTTTTGGGATGTTCTTGAAATTTCCATGTTTGAAACCCAAAACGACTTCCCTTCATGCTAGACTTCATAAGATCGACAGGGGGTAGATACATGATTTGTCTGGTTTGGATATATCTAGACCTTGTTTATCAACTTGAATGCTTACGATATGACATAAGAAGACAATGTGATTTGGTTTTTCATTTTTCTGATTTTTTTGAATATTGTGCCCACCCATTTGTATCTTCATGAAATCCTAGGTTTGACCAGGATTTAAACAAGTTTAAAACATGAAATGAAAAGATAAGCCTGGATCCTTCTTAGTCACTCTAAAATGAAGCTTTGGGAGGTTCTTGAAATTTCCATGTTTGAAACCCAAAACCACTTCTCTTCATGATTGACTTCATAAGACAAAGTTTAGGGTTAGGGGGTATAGATACATGATTTGTATGGTTTGAATATATATGTCTAGACCTGGTTTATCAACTTGAATGCTTACTATACATATGACATAAGAATGCTATGTGCTTTGGTTTTTCATTCTCTTTTGATTTTTTTTCTAAATTTTTAGGCCCCCATTTGAATCTTGGTCAAATCTTTGGTTTGACAAGAATTTAAACAAGTTTAAAACATGAAAATGAAAAGGGAAGTCTGTATCCTTCTTAGTCACTCTAAAATGGAAGCTTTTGGGATGTTCTTGAAATTTCCATGTTTGAAACCGAAAATGACTTCCCTTCATGCTAGACTTCATAAGATCGACAGGGGGTAGATACATGATTTGTCTCGTTTGGATATATCTAGACCTTGTTTATCAACTTGAATGCTTACGATATGACATAAGAAGACAATGTGATTTGGTTTTTCATTTTTCTGATTTTTTTGAATATTGTGCCCACCCATTTGTATCTTCATGAAATCCTAGGTTTGACCAGGATAATTTAAACAAGTTTAAAACATGAAAATGAAAAGGGAAGCATGTAACCTTCTCAGTCACTTTAAAATGAAGTTTTTGGGAGGTTTTTGAAATTTCCATGTTTGAAACCCAAAACCACTTCTCTTCATGCTTGACTTCATAAGACAAAGTTTAGGGTTAGGGTATAGATACATGATTTGTATGGTTTGAATATGATGTACTTTGGTTTTTCATTTTTCTGATTTTTTTAATTTTCTGCGCATTTGAATCATATCTTGGTCAAATCCTAGGTTTGACCAAGATTTAGACAAGTTTAACACGTGAAATCGAATAAGTAAGCCTGGATCCTTCTTAGTCACTCTAAAATGAAGCTTTTGGGAGGTTCTTGAAATTTCCATGTTTGAAACCCAAAACCACTTCTCTTCATGATTGACTGAGTTCAATTTGGGTTTTAGGGGTAGATATATACATGATTTTTCTGGTTTGAATATATATGTCTAGACCTTGTTTATCAACATGAATGCTTACTATACATATGACATAAGAATGCTATGTGCTTTGGTTTTTCATTCTTTTGATTTTTTCTGAATTTTTAGGGCCATTTGAATCTTGGTCAAATCCTTGGTTTGACCAAGATTTAAACATGTTTAAAACATGAAAATTAAAAGGGAAGTCTGTATCCTTCTTATTTACTCTAAAATGAAGCTTTTGGGATGTTCTTGAAATTTCCATGTTTGAAACCCAAAACGACTTCTCTTCATGCTAGACTTCATAAGATCGACAGGGGGTAGATACATGATTTGTCTGGTTTGGATATATCTAGACCTTGTTTATCAACTTGAATGCTTACGATATGACATAAGAAGACAATGTGATTTGGTTTTTCATTTTTCTGATTTTTTTGAATATTGTGCCCACCCATTTGTATCTTCATGAAATCCTAGGTTTGACCAAGATAATTAAAACAAGTTTAAAACATGAAAATGAAAAGGGGAGCATGTATCCTTCTCAGTCACTCTAAAATGAAGTTTTTGGGAGGTTTTTGAAATTTCCATGTTTGAAACCCAAAACCACTTCTCTTCATGCTTGACTTCATAAGACAAAGTTTAGGGTTAGGGGTATAGATACATGATTTGTATGGTTTGAATATGTCCAAACCTTGTTTATCAACTTGAATATGCTTACTATATGACATAAGAAGAATAATGTCATGTAAATGAGTTAACTTGGATTTCCTACCCTTGAATCCATAGGAAACTTTGTTCTAATGCACTATAATAATCAACCGAGTTTTTACACCAACAGGTCTGTCACTTACGTGTGGTGCCCATGCGTGAGGTCCCACACTTCAGTGAGCACAAGTCACGTGCAATAGGTACGCAAACTCCCAGCCATCTTCTTTGTCAAGAGAAGACGCATCACGGCATCAGGATGCGTATTGGAAGTGTGGTCCTTCTGGATCCTTCGGTTGTCCCTCTCACACAAAAAACAAATCTCTCTCATTCTCGGCCTCGCTCGACTCGCTCGCTCGCTCGCTCGCACCTCCTGCTCACTGACAAACCCTGCACAAAAGTCAACATCATCACCCGAAAAAGGGGAGACACCATAATGCTCTCCCTTCTTCTCTCCTTCCGAGTGATCCCTCTTCCTCCGAGTTTCACTCGACGGGCAAACACACATGTGCTGCATAGTATAATAATAAAAAGGTAGAAAAATCAACCTACGAATCTATAATTAAATAGGTTAAACTAGGGTTTTGCCCAGTACTACAGATCAAGGTTCAAACCTTGTTTATCAACTTGAATATGCTTACTATATGACATAAGAAGACTATGTACTTTGGTTTTCATTTTTCTGATTTTTTTAATTTTCTGCGCATTTGAATCTTGGTCAAATCCTAGGTTTGACCAAGATTTAGACAAGTTTAACACGTGAAAACGAATAAGTAAGCCTGGATCCTTCTTAGTCACTCTAAAATGAAGCTTTTGGGATGTTCTTGAAATTTCCATGTTTGAAACCCAAAACGACCTCTCTTCATGCTAGACTTCATAAGATCGACCGAGTTTAGGGTTAGGGGTAGATACATGATTTTTATGGTTTGAATATGTCCAAACCTTGTTAATTTATCAACTTGAATGCTTACTATATGACATAAGAAGACTATATGCTTTTGTTTTTCATTTTTCTGATTTTTTTAAATTTTATGCCCATATATTTGAATCTTGGTCAAATCCTAGGTTTGACAAAGATTTAAACAAGTTTAAAACATGAAAATGAAAAGGTAAGCATGGATCCTTATTAGTCACTTTAAAATAAATCTTTTGGGGGGTTCTTGAAATTTCTAAAAATGATACTTTTCATAGCTATAGTGCATCACAAATTTATGATTTCATGCTTTGCTTTGCCAATTTCGATTTTTTCTAACCACCTTCTCTTTGATTTCAAATTTAGGTCAAACTATCGATGCCTACTATGTGTTCTACTTGAATTGGATGCAGCGTGCGCACATGTTTTGCCATTGTTTTGGGCTTCCACACATCTTTGGGGCATCCAAGTATTTAAGTTACCTTGTTTTTTTGAATTGTAATTCATACCCTTCCTCCCAATTTTTATGCCCATTTGAATCTTGGTCAAATCCTAAGTTTGACCAAGATTTGAACAAGTTTAAAACATGAAAATGAAAAGGTAAGCCTGAATCCTTCTTAGTCACTCTAAAATGAGAAGCTTTTGGGAGTTTTTGAAATTTCCATGTTTGAAACCCAAAACCACTTCTCTTCATGCTTGACTTCATAAGACAGAGTTAATTTAGGGTTAGGGGTAGATACATGATTTGTCTAGTTTGTTGTTTAGACCTTGTTTATCAACTTGAATGCTTACTATATGACATAATAATACTATGTGCTTTGGTTTTCATTTTTTTTGATTTTTTCTGAATTTTTATGCCCATTTGATCTTGGTCAAATCCTAGGCTTAACCAATATTTAAACAAGTTTAAAACATGAAAATGAAAAGGTAAGCCTGTATCCTTCTTAATTAGTCACTCCAAAATGAAGCTTTTGGGAAGGTTTTTGAAATTTCCATGTTTGAAATCCAAAACGACTTCTCTTCGTGCTTGACTTCATAAGACAAAGTTTAGGGCTAGGGGTAGAAACATGATTTTTCTGGTTTGAATATGTCTAGACCTTGTTTATCAACTTGAGTGCTTACTATATGACATAAGAAGGCTATATGCTTTGGTTTTTCATTTTTTTTGAAATTTTATGCCCATTTTTGAATCTTGATCAAATCCTAGGTACGGTTTGACCAAGATTTGAACAATTTTAAAACATGAAAATAAAAGGTAAGCCCGACCTGGATCCTTTAGTCACTCTAAAATGAAGCTTTTGGGGGTTCTTGAAATTTCCAAGTTTGAAACCCAAAACCACTTCTCTTCATGCTTGACTACATAAGACATACAAAGTTTAGGGTTAGGGGTAGATACATGATTTTTCTTGTTTGAATATATCTAGACCTTGTTTATATCAACTTTAATGCTAACTATATGACATAAGAAAACTATGTGCTTTGGTTTTTAATTTTTCTGATTTTTTATTTTGATGCACATTTGAATCTTTGTCAAATCCTAGGTTTGACCAAGATTTAAACAAGTATAAAACATGAAAATGAAAAGGGGAAGCCTGTATCCTTCTTAGTCACTCTAAAATGAAGTTTTTGGGATGTTCTTGAAATTTTCATGTTTGAAACCCAAAACCACTTCTCTTCATGCTTGACTTCATAAGATATAGTTTAGGGGCTAGGGGATAGATACATGATTTGCCTAGGTTTGAATATGCATGTCCAAACCTTGTTTATCAACTTGAATGCTTAGTATATGACATAAGAAGACTATATGCTTTTGTTTTTCATTTTTCTGATTTTTTTTAAATTTTATGCCCATTTGAATCTTTTGGTCAAATCCTTGGTTTAATTTGACACGGATTTAAACAAGTTTAAAATATGAAAATGAAAAGGTGGTAAGCAGGCATGGATCCTTCTTATATATATTAGTCACTCTAAAATGAAGCTTTTGGGAGGTTTTTGAAATTTCCATGTTTGAAACCCAAAACCACTTCTCTTCATGTTGTTGACTTCATAAGATAGAGTTTAGGGGTTAGGGGTATAGATACATGATTTGTCTTGTTTGAATATGTGTCTAGACCTTGTTTATCAACTTTAATGCTTACTATATGACATAAGAACACTATGTGCTTTAATTTGGTTTTTAATTTTTATAATTTTTTTTGAATTTTGATGCACATTTTGAATCTTGGTCAAATCCTAGGTTTGACCGAGATTTGAACAAGTTTAAAACAAGAAAATAAAAGGTAAGCCCGCCAGACTGGATCCTTCTTAGTCACTCTATAATGAAGCTTTTAGGGGGGTTGTTGAAAATGTAAGCATGTATCCTTCTTAGTACGTCACACCACAATGAAGCTTTTGGGAGGGTTTTTTAAATGTCCATGTTTGAAACCCAAAACGACTTCTCTTCGTGCTTGACTTCATAATTAAGACAAAGTTTAGGGTTAGGGGTAGATACATGATTTTTCTGGTTTGAATATGTCTAGACTTTGTTTATCAACTTGAGTGCTTACTATATGGCATATATAAGAAGCTAGGCTATGTGCTTTGGTTTTTCATTTTTTTTGAATTTTTATGCCCATTTGAATCTTGGTCAAATCCTAGGTACGTACGGTTTGACCAAGATTTGAACATGTTTAAAACATGAAAATAAAAGGTAAGCATGGATCCTTCTTAGTCACTCTAAAATGAAGCTTTTGGGAGGTTTTTGAAATTTCCATGTTTGAAACCCAAAACCACTTCTCTTCATGCTTGGCTTCATAAGATAGAGTTTAGGGTTTGGGGTAGATACGTACATGATTTTTCTAAGTATTTTTACGCCCATTTGAATCTTCGTCAAATCCTAAGTTTGACCAAGATTTGAACAAGTTTAAAACATGAAAATGAAAAGGGTAAGCCTGGATCCTTGTTTAGGGTTAGGGGGTAGATACATGATTTTTGTGGTTTGAATATGCCAGACCTTGTTTATCACCTTGAATGCTTACTATATGACATAGGAAGACGGTGTGCTTTTGTTTTTTTTTTTTTTTTTGAATTTTTATGCCCATTTGAATCTTGGTCAAGTCATAGGTTTGACCAAGATTTAAACATGTTTAAAACATGAAAATGAAAAAGTAAGCCTGGATCCTTCTTAGTCACTCCAAAATGTACCAATTGATAAATGAGTTAACTTGGCTTCATGGAAAAAATAATGTCATGTAAATGATTTAACTTGGCTTTCGTACCCTTGAATCCATAGGAAACTTTGTATAAATGTAGTAGTATAATAATCAACCGAGTTTTTACATCAACAGGTCTGTCACTTACGTGTGGTGCCCATGCGTGAGGTCCCACACTTCAGTGAGCACAAGTCACGTGCAATAGGTACGCAAACTCCCAGCCATTTTCTTTGTCAAGAGAAGACGCATCAGGATGCGTATTGGAAGTATGTGGGTCCTTCTGGATCCTTCGGTTGTCCCTCTCACACAAAAAACAAATCTCTCTCATTCTCGGCCTCGCTCGCTCGCTCGCTCGCTCCTGCTCACTGACAAACCCTGCACAAAAGTCAACATCATCACACGAAAAAGGGGAGACACCATAATTCTCTCCCTTCTTCTCTCCTTCCGAGTGATCCCTCTTCCTCCGAGTTTCACTCGACGGGCAAACACACATGTGCTGCATAGTAATAATAAAAAAGTAGAAAAATCGACCTACGAATCTATGATTAAATAGGTTAAACTAGGGTTTTGCCCACTACTACAGATCAAGTTCAAAAATATCCAACTACTAGTTCGATTTTGGGCTACTAATATAAAATTAAAATAAGTTGAACTAGTATTCCTCTAAAAAATCATTTTGGTATGCATTGTTTGATACTTTTCATAGCTATAGTGCATCACAAATTTATGATTTCATGCTTTGCTTTGCCAATTTCGATTTTTTCTAACCACCTTCTCTTTGATTTCAAATTTAGGTCAAACTATCGATGCCTACTATGTGTTCTACTTGAATTGGATGCAGCGTGCGCACATGTTTTGCCATTGTTTTGGGCTTCCACACATCTTTGGGGCATCCAAGTATTTAAGTTACCTTGTTTTTTTGAATTGTAATTCATACCCTTCCTCCCAATTTTTATGCCCATTTGAATCTTGGTCAAATCCTAAGTTTGACCAAGATTTGAACAAGTTTAAAACATGAAAATGAAAAGGTAAGCCTGAATCCTTCTTAGTCACTCTAAAATGAGAAGCTTTTGGGAGTTTTTTGAAATTTCCATGTTTGAAACCCAAAACCACTTCTCTTCATGCTTGACTTCATAAGACAGAGTTAATTTAGGGTTAGGGGGTAGATACATGATTTGTCTAGTTTGTTGTTTAGACCTTGTTTATCAACTTGAATGCTTACTATATGACATAATAATACTATGTGCTTTGGTTTTCATTTTTTTTGATTTTTTCTGAATTTTTATGCCCATTTGATCTTGGTCAAATCCTAGGCTTAACCAATATTTAAACAAGTTTAAAACATGAAAATGAAAAGGTAAGCCTGTATCCTTCTTAATTAGTCACTCCAAAATGAAGCTTTTGGGAAGGTTTTTGAAATTTCCATGTTTGAAATCCAAAACGACTTCTCTTCGTGCTTGACTTCATAAGACAAAGTTTAGGGCTAGGGGTAGAAACATGATTTTTCTGGTTTGAATATGTCTAGACCTTGTTTATCAACTTGAGTGCTTACTATATGACATAAGAAGGCTATATGCTTTGGTTTTTCATTTTTTTTGAAATTTTATGCCCATTTTTGAATCTTGATCAAATCCTAGGTACGGTTTGACCAAGATTTGAACAATTTTAAAACATGAAAATAAAAGGTAAGCCCGACCTGGATCCTTTAGTCACTCTAAAATGAAGCTTTTGGGGGTTCTTGAAATTTCCAAGTTTGAAACCCAAAACCACTTCTCTTCATGCTTGACTACATAAGACATACAAAGTTTAGGGTTAGGGGTAGATACATGATTTTTCTTGTTTGAATATATCTAGACCTTGTTTATATCAACTTTAATGCTAACTATATGACATAAGAAAACTATGTGCTTTGGTTTTTAATTTTTCTGATTTTTTATTTTGATGCACATTTGAATCTTTGTCAAATCCTAGGTTTGACCAAGATTTAAACAAGTATAAAACATGAAAATGAAAAGGGGAAGCATGTATCCTTCTTAGTCACTCTAAAATGAAGCTTTTGGGAGGTTTTTGAAATTTCCATGTTTGAAACCCAAAACCACTTCTCTTCATGTTGTTGACTTCATAAGATAGAGTTTAGGGGTTAGGGGTATAGATACATGATTTGTCTTGTTTGAATATGTGTCTAGACCTTGTTTATCAACTTTAATGCTTACTATATGACATAAGAACACTATGTGCTTTAATTTGGTTTTTAATTTTTATAATTTTTTTTGAATTTTGATGCACATTTTGAATCTTGGTCAAATCCTAGGTTTGACCGAGATTTGAACAAGTTTAAAACAAGAAAATAAAAGGTAAGCCCGCCAGACTGGATCCTTCTTAGTCACTCTATAATGAAGCTTTTAGGGGGGTTGTTGAAAATGTAAGCATGTATCCTTCTTAGTACGTCACACCACAATGAAGCTTTTGGGAGGGTTTTTTAAATGTCCATGTTTGAAACCCAAAACGACTTCTCTTCGTGCTTGACTTCATAATTAAGACAAAGTTTAGGGTTAGGGGTAGATACATGATTTTTCTGGTTTGAATATGTCTAGACTTTGTTTATCAACTTGAGTGCTTACTATATGGCATATATAAGAAGCTAGGCTATGTGCTTTGGTTTTTCATTATTTTTTTTGAATTTTTATGCCCATTTGAATCTTGGTCAAATCCTAGGTTTGACAAAGATTTAAACAAGTTTAAAACATGAAAATGAAAAGGTAAGCATGGATCCTTATTAGTCACTCTAAAATAAATCTTTTGGGAGGTTCTTGAAATTTCCATGTTTGAAACCCAAAACCACTTCTCTTCATGATTGACTTCATAAGACAGAGTTTAGGGTTTTAGGGGTAGATATATACATGATTTTTCTGGTTTGAATATATATGTCTAGACCTGGTTTATCAACTTGAATGCTTACTATACATATGACATAAGAATGCTATGTGCTTTGGTTTTTCATTCTCTTTTGATTTTTTTTCTAAATTTTTAGGCCCCCATTTGAATCTTGGTCAAATCTTTGGTTTGACAAGGATTTAAACAAGTTTAAAACATGAAAATGAAAAGGGAAGTCTGTATCCTTCTTAGTCACTCTAAAATGGAAGCTTTTGGGATGTTCTTGAAATTTCCATGTTTGAAACCGAAAATGACTTCCCTTCATGCTAGACTTCATAAGATCGACAGGGGGTAGATACATGATTTGTCTCGTTTGGATATATCTAGACCTTGTTTATCAACTTGAATGCTTACGATATGACATAAGAAGACAATGTGATTTGGTTTTTCATTTTTCTGATTTTTTTGAATATTGTGCCCACCCATTTGTATCTTCATGAAATCCTAGGTTTGACCAAGATAATTTAAACAAGTTTAAAACATGAAAATGAAAAGGGAAGCATGTAACCTTCTCAGTCACTTTAAAATGAAGTTTTTGGGAGGTTTTTGAAATTTCCATGTTTGAAACCCAAAACCACTTCTCTTCATGCTTGACTTCATAAAACAAAGTTTAGGGTTAGGGGTATAGATACATGATTTGTATGGTTTGAATATGATGTACTTTGGTTTTTCATTTTTCTGATTTTTTTAATTTTCTGCGCATTTGAATCATATCTTGGTCAAATCCTAGGTTTGACCAAGATTTAGACAAGTTTAACACGTGAAAACGAATAAGTAAGCCTGGATCCTTCTTAGTCGTCACTCTAAAATGAAGCTTTTGGGAGGTTCTTGAAATTTCCATGTTTGAAACCCAAAACCACTTCTCTTCATGATTGACTGAGTTCAATTTGGGTTTTAGGGGTAGATATATACATGATTTTTCTGGTTTGAATATATATATCTAGACCTTGTTTATCAACATGAATGCTTACTATACATATGACATAAGAATTCTATGTGCTTTGGTTTTTCATTCTTTTGATTTTTTCTGAATTTTTAGGGCCATTTGAATCTTGGTCAAATCCTTGGTTTGACCAAGATTTAAACATGTTTAAAACATGAAAATTAAAAGGGAAGTCTATATCCTTCTTATTTACTCTAAAATGAAGCTTTTGGGATGTTCTTGAAATTTCCATGTTTGAAACCCAAAACGACTTCCCTTCATGCTAGACTTCATAAGATCGACAGGGGGTAGATACATGATTTGTCTGGTTTGGATATATCTAGACCTTGTTTATCAACTTGAATGCTTACGATATGACATAAGAAGACAATGTGATTTGGTTTTTCATTTTTCTGATTTTTTTGAATATTGTGCCCACCCATTTGTATCTTCATGAAATCCTAGGTTTGACCAGGATTTAAACAAGTTTAAAACATGAAATGAAAAGATAAGCCTGGATCCTTCTTAGTCACTCTAAAATGAAGCTTTCGGGAGGTTCTTGAAATTTCCATGTTTGAAACCCAAAACCACTTCTCTTCATGATTGACTTCATAAGACAAAGTTTAGGGTTAGGGGGTATAGATACATGATTTGTATGGTTTGAATATATATGTCTAGACCTGGTTTATCAACTTGAATGCTTACTATACATATGACATAAGAATGCTATGTGCTTTGGTTTTTCATTCTCTTTTGATTTTTTTTCTAAATTTTTAGGCCCCCATTTGAATCTTGGTCAAATCTTTGGTTTGACAAGAATTTAAACAAGTTTAAAACATGAAAATGAAAAGGGAAGTCTGTATCCTTCTTAGTCACTCTAAAATGGAAGCTTTTGGGATGTTCTTGAAATTTCCATGTTTGAAACCGAAAATGACTTCCCTTCATGCTAGACTTCATAAGATCGACAGGGGGTAGATACATGATTTGTCTCGTTTGGATATATCTAGACCTTGTTTATCAACTTGAATGCTTACGATATGACATAAGAAGACAATGTGATTTGGTTTTTCATTTTTCTGATTTTTTTGAATATTGTGCCCACCCATTTGTATCTTCATGAAATCCTAGGTTTGACCAAGATAATTTAAACAAGTTTAAAACATGAAAATGAAAAGGGAAGCATGTAACCTTCTCAGTCACTTTAAAATGAAGTTTTTGGGAGGTTTTTGAAATTTCCATGTTTGAAACCCAAAACCACTTCTCTTCATGCTTGACTTCATAAGACAAAGTTTAGGGTTAGGGGTATAGATACATGATTTGTATGGTTTGAATATGATGTACTTTGGTTTTTCATTTTTTCTGATTTTTTTAATTTTCTGCGCATTTGAATCATATCTTGGTCAAATCCTAGGTTTGACCAAGATTTAGACAAGTTTAACACGTGAAAACGAATAAGTAAGCCTGGATCCTTCTTAGTCACTCTAAAATGAAGCTTTTGGGAGGTTCTTGAAATTTCCATGTTTGAAACCCAAAACCACTTCTCTTCATGATTGACTGAGTTTAATTTGGGTTTTAGGGGTAGATATATACATGATTTTTCTGGTTTGAATATATATGTCTAGACCTTGTTTATCAACATGAATGCTTACTATACATATGACATAAGAATGCTATGTGCTTTGGTTTTTCATTCTTTTGATTTTTTCTGAATTTTTAGGGCCATTTGAATCTTGGTCAAATCCTTGGTTTGACCAAGATTTAAACAAGTTTAAAACATGAAAATGAAAAGGGAAGTCTGTATCCTTCTTATTTACTCTAAAATGAAGCTTTTGGGATGTTCTTGAAATTTCCATGTTTGAAACCCAAAACGACTTCCCTTCATGCTAGACTTCATAAGATCGACAGGGGGTAGATACATGATTTGTCTGGTTTGGATATATTTAGACCTTGTTTATCAACTTGAATGCTTACGATATGACATAAGAAGACTATGTGATTTGGTTTTCCATTTTCTGATTTTTTTGAATTTTGTGCCCACCCATTTGTATCTTCGTCAAATCCTAGGTTTGACCAAGATAATTAAAACAAGTTTAAAACATGAAAATGAAAAGGGAAGCATGTATCCTTCTTAGGCACTATAAAATGAAGCTTTTGGGAGGTTTTTGAAATTTCCATGTTTGAAACCCAAAACCACATCTCTTCACATGCTTGACTTCATAAGACAGAGTTTAGGGGTTAGGGGTATAGATACATGATTTGTATGGTTTGAATATGTCCAGACCTTGTTTATCAACTTGAATATGCTTACTATATGACATAAGAAGAATAATGTCATGTAAATGAGTTAACTTGGATTTCCTACCCTTGAATCCATAGGAAACTTTGTTCTAATGCACTATAATAATCAACCGAGTTTTTACACCAACAGGTCTGTCACTTACGTGTGGTGCCCACGCGTGAGGTCCCACACTTCAGTGAGCACAAGTCACGTGCAATAGGTACGCAAACTCCCAGCCATCTTCTTTGTCAAGAGAAGACGCATCACGGCATCGGATGCGTATTGGAAGTGGGTCCTTCTGGATCCTTCGGTTGTCCCTCTCACAAAAAAACAAATCTCTCTCATTCTCGGCCTCGCTCGACTCGCTCGCTCGCTCGCTCGCACCTCCTGCTCACTGACAAACCCTGCACAAAAGTCAACATCATCACCCGAAAAAGGGGAGACACCATAATGCTCTCCCTTCTTCTCTCCTTCCGAGTGATCCCTCTTCCTCCGAGTTTCACTCGACGGGCAAACACACATGTGCTGCATAGTAATAATAAAAAGGTAGAAAAATCAACCTACGAATCTATAATTAAATAGGTTAAACTAGGGTTTTGCCCAGTACTACAGATCAAGGTTCAAACCTTGTTTATCAACTTGAATATGCTTACTATATGACATAAGAAGACTATGTACTTTGGTTTTCATTTTTCTGATTTTTTTTTTTCTGCATTTGAATCTTGGTCAAATCCTAGGTTTGACCAAGATTTAGACAAGTTTAACACGTGAAAATGAATAAGTAAGCCTGGATCCTTCTTAGTCACTCTAAAATGAAGCTTTTGGGATGTTCTTGAAATTTCCATGTTTGAAACCCAAAACGACCTCTCTTCATGCTAGACTTCATAAGATCAGAGTTTAGGGTTAGGGGTAGATACATGATTTGTATGGTTTGAATATGTCCAAACCTTGTTAATTTATCAACTTGAATGCTTACTATATGACATAAGAAGACTATATGCTTTTGTTTTTCATTTTTCTGATTTTTTTTGAATTTTATGCCCATATATTTGAATCTTGGTCAAATCCTAGGTTTGACAAAGATTTAAACAAGTTTAAATTATGAAAATGAAAAGGTAAGCATGGATCCTTATTAGTCACTCTAAAATAAATCTTTTGGGAGGTTCTTGAAATTTCCATGTTTGAAACCCAAAACCACTTCTCTTCATGATTGACTTCATAAGACAGAGTTTAGGGTTTTAGGGGTAGATATATACATGATTTTTCTGGTTTGAATATGTCTAGACCTTGTTTATCAACTTGAATGCTTACTATACATATGACATAAGAATGCTATGTGCTTTGTTTTTTCATTCTCTTTTGATTTTTTTCTAAATTTTTAGGCCCATTTGAATCTTGGTCAAATCCTTGGTTTGACCAAGATTTAAACAAGTTTAAAACATGAAAATAAAAAGGGAAGTCTGTATCCTTCTTAGTCACTCTAAAATGGAAGCTTTTGGGATGTTCTTGAAATTTCCATGTTTGAAACCGAAAACGACTTCCCTTCATGCTAGACTTCATAAGATCGACAGGGGGTAGATACATGATTTGTCTGGTTTGGATATATCTATACCTTGTTTATCAACTTGAATGCTTACGATATGTCATAAGAAGACAATGTGATTTGGTTTTTCATTTTTCTGATTTTTTTGAATATTGTGCCCACCCATTTGTATCTTCATCAAATCCTAGGTTTTACCAGGATTTAAACAAGTTTAAAACATGAAATGAAAAGATAAGCCTGGATCCTTCTTAGTCACTCTAAAATGAAGCTTTTGGGAGGTTCTTGAAATTTCCATGTTTGAAACCCAAAACCACTTCTCTTCATGATTGACTTCATAAGACAGAGTTTAGGGTTTTAGGGGTAGATATATACATGATTTTTCTGGTTTGAATATATATGTCTAGACCTTGTTTATCAACTTGAATGCTTACTATATATATGACATAAGAATGCTATATATGTGCTTTGGTTTTTCATTCTTTTGATTTTTTCTGAATTTTTAGGCCCATTTGAATCTTGGTCAAATCCTAGGTTTGACCATGATTTAAACAAGTTTAAAACATGAAAATGAAAAGGTAAGCATGGATCCTTCTTAGTCACTCTAAAATGAAGCTTTTGGGATGTTCTTGAAATTTCCATGTTTGAAACCCAAAACGACTTCGATCTCTTTATGCTAGATTTCATAAGACTGAGTTTTAGGGGTTAGGGGGTAGATACATGATTTGTCTAGTTTGAATATGTTCATAGTACTCCCTCTATAGGAACTTGGAGAAAGCAACTGTTGTGCCACACAATTTTGTTGTTTTCCTATTTTTCTTTCATGAAGCTTTACGATGTGGTTCGTGTGTGGGGATCAAGCTCGTAATCTCGTCTCAATTACACAACCAACTACTCTGCTCATCCTTGCATGTAATTAACCAATATAGGAATTTGATTCCACGGAACTTTTTCAGTACATAAGTCTCCTCCTTAACTCCTCTAGTCTCTACCAAGCCGGCCGCCTCGCTACTTCCCTAGCTTCCTCCCTACAGCACACCTCGCCCCCGTACGCGAGCTAGGTCCAGCCGGAGATGGGGCACAGCCGCCCCCGCTGGAAGAATGCTCAGAGGAAGTCCGGGCAGGAGGACAAGGGTGACGCCATCCCGGATGAACTTCTCGGGCTGGTGTTCCTGCGCCTCACCTCGCCTCTGGATCTCGTCCGCGCCGCGTTCGCCTGCAGGAGCTGGCGCAAGGTCATCGCGGCGGAGGACTTCCGTGTCCTCTCCGCTCGCCACGGCGCGCCATCCTCCATAGTCGCCGGCCACTACCACATCAGCTTCTCCCATTGTCACTATCGGCCGTCTGGCTTGCTGCCCCACTTCGTTCCCTCTTCCTCGTCATGTTGGGCCGGGGTCGCCGCAAATAATCTCGCGCTCGACTTCCTCCCACGGGCGCCAAACGGCGACCTCAGTTTGGAGCTCGCCGACTCTCGGGGCGGCCTCCTACTCCTTGCGGACTTCGACCACACCGAACACGGAAAGCCTTTCGAGCAGCCTTCACGTCTCGTCGTCTGCGATCCCCTGGCAGGTCAGTACGTGACGGTCCCTCCACCCCCTGCTGTTTCGCACACAACATTCGTAAGCTTGTTCCTGGGCGCCGCCCTCCATGGCGAGGACGCTGCGGCGCGCATCAGTCTGTCAAATTACAGGGTGACGTGCCTGATCTATCATGACGGCATCTGCAAGACCTGCGTGTTCTCGCCTGGCCCTGGTGGCCACGCTTGGACCTCCTCCGGCGCCATCGTGCCTCTCCACGCCACGCACACAGGCCGGTCGGATATCCTCTTTGTGGGGTGCAACGCCCGTTTCTTCCAGTGGTACGTGTTCGGTGGGCTCGGAAACTTCATTCTTGCTCTCGACAGAGAATCCGGCGAGCTCTCACGCTTCGAGAGAGCTCGAGACGAGGACTGGCTTCACACCGTGCCGATTGAGATGCTGGGCGGGCCCTCGCGCGTGCTGAATTGGTACGTGCTAGAGCTTCCGTGGCCACCTACCTTCCGAGCTTGCTTATCCTAGGATTCTGGCTTCCTGGGTTGGATTAGTGTCGGCCATGGTGCTGTCGACACGGTCTGGAGGTTGAAGACGAAGGGCATCTCAAGGATTTTGTTGTAATTTCGTTTTTGTTCAGGTGTTTTGTACTATTTGATGTTTCTCTTAATGCCAGAGGGTTTATTTGCACTAGTCATACTTGACATAGCTGTACGTTTTGAAGATTACATTTAACTTGTTCATCATGATCCGAACTTCTAACATACTCTTAATGCCAGAGGGTTTATTTGCACTAGTCATACTTGACATAACTTCTAACTTGTTTTGAGTAATACGTAGTATGGTATACTAGAATAGGAGGAGTAACACTTTTCGCATTTGGGCCACACTACCTCCATTTCAAGGAATAAGGCGCACGCGTACTCCAAGACGTATCTTTTGGTCAGATTACCTTGACCATTGAATTGACAAGACAATACACAGAGCATTGGGGCGTGCTCGATGGTGCTAGCTGCGGCTATACAGACATGTGATAGGCATCGCGGAAGCGTCGCAAATAGAAAACAAATCATATTTTTTGGGGGAGGATGTTTTGGCTCCTGGTTGCGTATGCTCCCTTTAGTTTGAACTGCAACATCTATATATTTTGAAATGTAAAAAAATTCCAAACAAAAAATTAATCTTTTCATCTTCACATGCTAAGAGCGCATAAAGTCTTTCCATAAAAAACTAAATTGTCGTTTGGGCTATGTAAAAAAGATAAAATTTATTGCTAAAAATAAAGCTGTTTGTAATACGGAGTACTTGCTTTTGTCTTCTTACATCAACCACAAAAAATATCGGCTTTTCACGAAACTACACGAACACACATAGATTATCGAGAAGTACATGCGGATTTTTTTGTTAGAATTTTTTGAAAATTAAAAATATGTTTTTTTGGGTCGAGGTAGCATATCCGCCCAATAGCCGAATTAAATTTCCGATTTTATTGGACTGACAATTTCATCGGGAAGACATGGATGCGCGCAGACGGCGTGCAAGGCAAGGCATCGATTTGACCGGACGTACTTAGGGCAGGTCAGGCTGCCAGCGTACTTATTTCGGGCAGGTGAGGTACTAGAACTCAAAGTCCTCCTCAGCGTCTCTCCTCTCTCTCTGTCTTTATTGAGTGTACTAGCGCGCGTTCAGGGACTCAAAGTCAGGGAAATGTTTGAGATGCAAAGTAAGAGAATATTTACCAGTATAATTGGTTGATTAGAAGATTAAGTGGTGAAATCACAACAGATTGGAGCAGTACATGGTGGAAACCGCAAAATATCCTTCCAAATGGTGTTTTTGTGCAACATACGAAGTATGAGGTGGTGGAACTTGAGGCCAGTGACTTTACTTACTCCAAAATGCAACTTTACGTACATGAGCCATCGGATCAAGATCCAACGGACACAGTTGATCCAGAATTTGTAGTCACATTTTAAGTTGCTCGAAAAAAATCGAAAACATTACAGTAAGATATATATCTTTCTTAAGTATTCTGGTAAAGTTTTACTTCATTTGAGTTTTACTTCAAAAAAGTTTAATTTTACTCATCAACCATGTGCGTTGGATCTTGATCGAATGACTCACGTACAAGTCGCCAGTGAAGTCACTGGATCTCGTTCCTTGGTGGAATCTGCAATTCCCTCGCCTATATATACTATACAAGTCGAAGACTACGACCCTCTATCCCTATCTCCTTCACATCCTCTAAATTCATATTCCCATTTAGAATCGTTGGGCATGGAGGTTCCCCCTGGTAGCTTTAGAGCTTTTGTCGACGATGCTAAATTGAGAAGACTGCTCACCTGCGGTTTGTGCTCTCAATCCGCACAACCTCCATTTTGGCGGGTTAGTACTTTCTTCACTAGGTTCATCAAGATGTATTTTAATTTGGGCTAACAGTCGTGTTAATTTCCTTGTATTAAGCAGTGCTGTTCGTGCAAGAAGGTTGCATGCGACAGCTGCGCTAGGAACCTGCCCGGTGGCGCGTGCCCGGGATGCCAGGGCGTCTTCCAAGGTGAAAGTCCTCCATCTGAAAGCATGGACTTTTCCCGTGAATGTGTTATGGAAAAGAATGTGGTGAGAAGAACGTTCATCTGCGGTTTGTGCTCTCAAATCGCACGACGTCCACTATACCGGGTTAGTACTTTCTTCACTAGGTTCCACCCAACTGTATTTTTCTTTGGGCCAACAGTCATGTAAATTTCCTTGTATTAAGCAGTGCATTCGCATGGGGGAGGGACATCACATTGCATGCGGAAGCTGCTTAAGAAACCTGCCCAGTCTCGTGTGCCCGAACTGCGACGACATCTACGAAGAGGATGAGGATTTAAGTAGATTTGCCTCCTTGTTTAAGGTGGATTGCAGCAACGATGGTTGCGACATGAGCGGCGACTTGCTCGAATACTTTCAACATGAGGCGACGTGCCCGCATGCGCCAACGAGACGGTAGGTGGTTGATCTTGCCGGTCTCGATGGAGAAGATGATCGCGCTTTGAGGCTAATCTGAGCTCGGTGGAGAAGGACCGGATGGAGTTTCCTTTTCTAGAACTAGAGTTCTTTTTGTACTTTTGGATGTCTTGTCTGTAGTTTCCTTTTACTTGGAGGGTCCTCCTAGCTTGCAGTCTGTAATCCCACCGTCATCATAATATAAAAGCAGTGTCGCGAGGTCCTTCGGGACATTTCTGTGTTCAAAAAATGTATGATTTTAGACATGTCGTCTATTTATGTGTGCGATGTTGTATCATCTATCGTGTTCACGTTTATGATTAGCTTGGAAGCTTGCAGTCTGTAATCCCACCGTCATCATAATATAAAAGCAGTGTCGCGAGGTCCTTCGGGACATTTCTGTGTTCAAAAAATGTATGATTTTAGACATGTCGTCTATTTATGTGTGCGATGTTGTATCATCTATTACCATGATTAGTTTGAACGTGTCCATGTCCTAGAACAAAACTTCGGCATGATGTGTCTTTGATTGTGGCAAAGGAACTTTTCCATGAGGTATTAGCTAATGGTTTTTTCCTATAAGATTTGCACTACAAGATTCCTATATGAATAGTTCCTATGAATCAAATGACTTGTATAGGAATTTTTCCCATAAGAACCAAATCCAACATAATTCCTATGACAATCATATGAATCAAAGGAGCACGATTCCCATAGGATTCAAGTAGACATGACATCCCAATTCTATGATTTTCCTTTTCCTATACTTTCCATTTCCTATGAACCAAAGGAGGCCTAACTAGTTGGCCATACTGAAACAATTGCCAAATAAATGCCGTGCATCCTATGGCCCCCGTGAGTTTGACCTAAATTTGAAATCATGGTAAAAGGTGCTTAAAATAGGCAAATAAAAGCATGTAGTCAATTTTTTTTAGGATGTACTACCTAGGGAAAATACCAAACATGCCATAATGCAAACTGTGTTTTAGAGAGTAGCCCTTCAAAAAAGTTGGCATCCACTTGTTGATTTTGCTATCGACATGACAAAATAACTGATCAGATGACCAAGTGGTAAAAATTGCAACAGATTAGACCACCACATGGTGGAAACTGCTAAAAATCATGAAAACTGCGAAGAAAAAGTTAAAGTGGTGGTTTGTGCAGCATATGGAGGATTGAGTAGTAGAAGTTGGATGTGCACTACCGTGTGCCCGTGGTAATGTTCGCCTATTATGATGATGGCAAGAAAAAATGATGTTTTCTCTGCTGAAACTGTCCCGAGCTGATTTGACGAGACAAAATACAGCTACACGGCGTGCAAGGGACGGCTATACAGTACATTAGCTTCTTCTCGGGTCACACGCCTGCACCACAGGTGCAGTAAGTGCAGCAGAGACCAGAGAGAGAAGGAACGCCCGTATTATATTTGATTTCAATTCATATTGTTTTTTTCCTTGCCTCTCCGTCTTCTTCACCGCCATCTTCTCGGTGTTTTCAAGAGTGATTATCAAGTGGAGAGACAATTGCATTGGGAAAGTCTCTCCACTTGATAATCTCTGTTGAAAAACTCGCACGTCTTGTGAAATGTGAAGGCTGCACGCGTGGGGAAGGGAGACGCAAACGCCGCACCGCATCATTAGTAGTATACCTTTCTCTCCTCAGGCACCCCGGCTGGCCGCCCGCCGCAATAGTTCCTTGCATAGCGCTTGCCGTCTCCTCCAAAAACCCCCAGCGCACTTGCATCCGCCATCCACCTAAATCCACCGCCGAGTACCTTTCTGTCCTCACCACCGCCGCTGCGCCTATTCCCCTGTCCAGCAGATCCGCTCCGCTACCTGCTACACACTTCGAGCAGACGACTGCGGCGTTGCGTGTGTCGCCGCCGTGTCAGATGGAGGCGGAGCCGCTCAACTCCCGAAGGCGGGTCGAGCCAGATCGGGAAGAGCCTCCGTCGAGCCTCGACCTCATCAGCCGCCTCCCCGACGAGATGCTGCACATCATCATCTCCCTCCTGCCCATGATATCCGCTGTAAGGACAACATTGCTCTCCAAACGGTGGCGCCACCTCTGGCGCTCCGTCCCACTTAACCTCCTCGTCGGCGACAACGACCTCATCAGCCGCCTACCGGACCAGATTCTCCACATCATCATCTCCCACCTGCCCACTATATCCGCTGTAAGCACAACCTTGGTCTCCAAACGGTGGCGCCACCTCTGGCACTCCGTCCCACTTAACCTCGAGATCGACGACCAACTCGCCAAGCAAAACCACAAACGCATCGCCGCGGTCTCCAGTATCCTCGCCGCTCACCCTGGCCCCGCCAGAAGCGTGTCAATCGACCCCTTCAGAACCACTTGCAAGGTCGACACCACGCTCGACAGCTGGTTCCGGTCCAGCACCCTATCTTGCGTCGAGAACCTCAGATTCGATGCTGGAACAGTGATGCGCTCCTTCCCGCTGTCCGCGTTCCGCTGCGCGCCCACGCTGCGCATTGTCAGCATTTCTACTTGCTATTTGCCCGAGATTCATGCCAACTCCATGCTTCTTTTCCCCCAACTCAAAAGGCTCTTGCTCTATGACGTCTACATCTGTAAGGCGACGAACATCGACCGCCTGTTCACCCGCTGTATTGTGCTCGAGGCACTTCACCTTGAGGGGGTCCACGGGTTCACCCAACTCAACATTCAAATGCCAAATCTTCGTACAATTAGTGTGGCTAGCTATTGGAAACGCAACACCACCGAACTTATTCAGTTAGACACGGTGCAAATTATGGATGCATCTTGCCTCGAGAGATTGGTCATATGCGTTGATGATGTTCCACTACTAATCCAGGTCGCCAACGCACCAAAGTTGATGGTGTTGGGCTTTGCGTCGTACCCTGGCTGCCAACTTGTTATTGGACGCATAAACTTTTTGGTAGAACAGCCTTCTTCTTGTTGAATTAACTCACATTTTTGTTATTTTTTTTGACATATGTACCATTGTCCTGTAGAGGATGATGCCCATAAGCTTGGAAAATTCTCTGTGCACAGTGAAGAACTTGGTTCTAAAATCTGACGGCCCTCGTCTGGATCAACTACTTGCATTTCTTAGATGCTTTCCCTGCACGGAGAAGCTATATATCCAGGTAAATTCGTTGTTGTTAACTGTTTACCACTATGAGCAAAAACTGTAGAGTTACATGGAGTTAACCTGTTATTAGCCTAGATCAGTTGAACAATTGTACTAGAAGAACATCCACAATGGAGTTATATTATGTTGGTTCAAAACTAAACTTCTTGTCATACAATGTGTTGTATCTTGTGCATCTGTGAAGTTTCATATAAACACATGATAATATGTGATCTGTGTAAAAAAGAGAAGACATATGTAAATAGTGTGACTTACTATTTACACATCATTTGTTCTTTTTTTGTGTAGATCACATATTATCATATTTTTGGATGAAACTTCACAGAAGCACATGATAGAACACAATGTATGTCCAGACTTTTAGTTTACATTTTTTTTGGAAACTTGGAAGTGTCAAAAGAAAAATGGGGTGCACCCGCAACTAGTTGCGGATTGGAGTTTCCCATGTTGGTAACCTTTCCCCAACTTTACAATGACAATAACAGATGTAAAAAAGTGCATCTATCAAATTGGAACGTGTCAGGGGATTATGTTGTTCCACGGTCCTCAATTAACACATGATTCAACTCACCTGAGATATTCATTAGTTGATAGCTATGAAGTACTTTGTTATTGTACTGACTACTTAATTTGACTTCTTTGCAGTTTTATAGAACCGGCAATAAGGTTCATGTGCTGCATAATGAGCCAGCCTGTCCCATTGAATGCCTTGATCTCCACCTCAAAGAAATTTCGATTTCTGACTACCGAGGAAGGAGAAATGATGTTATTGTCTCCAGGTTCTTTATACAGAACACTAGAATGCTCAAAGTAATGAATTTTGGTGTAAGATATCATCACAAGAAGATCTGGTGGGATACCCAGTTCAAGCAGCTAGACCTGAAGAACACCGCTTATAGAGATGTTGATTTTCAGTTTGGATATTTACCATCCTTAGATAAGTTCAGCTCGGACGGTGTTCTTAGCTGGTTGGTACATGACTTGTCAGTGGCTGATCCCTTTGCTAGAGGGATATATGCAAGAGATGGGCCAATTTCTGCATAGTGTTAGTTTAACTCCCTATATTTTGTACTGGTCTGAACAATATATTTTATCACTCTGTTAATGTAGTTCAGACTTGATGTTATTCTTGTGAACATGGTCTAATATTCTAATGCTTTCGCGATGTATGTACTACTAGTGATATATACAGAAGCTAGCAATTGGTTGACAAAATTTACTAAAAAAAGCCTGTAACGCATGTTCACATTCAGTTCGTCAATGCTAGTGTTCACAGAGGAAAGGTTTATTGTTCACAGAGGCTGACATGTGGGGCCCATGAGCCAGCAGAGTCCTCAACGTTTCAAAGGCGGCAGGGAATCAAAAAAAAATGAAGTAGCCACAAATTAGGGTAAAAAATAACTCCAAGAAAGGAAACTTTTTTTGTAAATAGAGGACGACATGCGGGTCCCATTTTGCACGGGATCGAAAGAAAAAAGGCAAGTGACCAAATATCAGGAGCCAAAAATAATCCACGAAAAGAAACTTTTATTGTACATAGAGGATGACATGTGGGTCCCATTTTGCAATAGCGGTCTCATAGTTTCCAGGCGGCACAGGATCAAAAGAAAAAGGAAGTAGCCAGAAATCAGGGTGTCAAAAAATCCATGAAAAGAAAGATTTCAATTGGGCTGCATCTGGACATCTGGGCCTTCGAACTATCGTGCTGGAAGCCTTTTGACTCGTACAATTTAAGCCCACTCCAAAACAGGAAAGTCCAATGCTTGGCAAAAACAAAAAACAAGGAGATTCAACATATAAGTTTGTTTATGTAAAAACAAAGATTTAATTTATCCCTTTGCAATAGCTCAGAGCGAAATACACTGTTTATTGTCTGCAAAATAATCAAGATATCACATGTTTCTTGTACGGGGAGGCTGACATCGGGGACCCATGAGCCAGCAGCGTCGTCAACGTTTTAAAGGCGGCAGGAGATCGAAAGAAAAAATAAGCCAAAAATCAGTTGGTAAACAAAACCAAGAAAAGAAACATTTACCTTTCTGAGGGGATGACATGCGGGACCCATGAGGCAGCAGCATCCTCAACTATTCCAAGGCGGCAGGGGATCAAAAGAAAAAGGAAATAGCCAGAAATTAAGTAGGGTAAAAAATAAATCCAACAAAGGAAACTTTTATTGTTCATAGAGGATGACATGCGGGACCCATGAGCCAGCAGCCTCAACGTTTCAAAGTCGGCATGAGATCGAAAGAAAAAGGCAAGTGACCAAATATCAGGAGCCAAAGATAATCCAAGAAAAGAAACTTTATTGTACATAGAGGATGACATGCGGGTCCCATTTAGAGGCGGCAGGCGATCGAAAGAAAAAGGCAAGTGACCAAATATGAGGTGCCAAAAAAAATCCAAGAAAAGAAAGTTTTATAGTACATAGAGGATGACATGCGGGTCCCATTTAGCATCAGCGGTATCACCGTTTGAGAGGCGGGGATCAAAAGAAAAAAAACCAGAAATTAATTAGGGGTCAAAAATAAATCCACCAAAGGAAACTTTTATTGTTCATAGAGGATGACATGTGGGACCGACCTGCCAACAGCGTCCTCATCGTTTCAACGAGGGCAGGGGATCAAAAGAAAAAGGCAAATAGCCAGAAATTAGGGGTCAAAAATAACTCCAAGAAAGGAAACTTTTATTGTTCGTAGAGGATGACATGCGGGACCCATGAGCCAGCAGGTTACTCCACGTTTCAGAGGCGGCATGAGATCGAAAGAAAAAGGCAAGTGACAAAATATCAGAGCCAAAGATAATCCAAGAAAAGAAACTTTATTGTTCATAGAGGCTGACATGTGGGACCCATGAGCCAGCAGATCCTCAACGTTTCAAAGGCGGCAGGTGATCAAAAGAAAAAGGCAAGTGACCAAATATCAGGAGCCAAAAATAATCCAAGATTTATTGTACATAGAGGATGACATGCGGGTCCCATTTTGCAGCAGCGGTCTCAATGTCTTGAGATCAAAAGAAAAAGAAAGTAGCTAGAAATTAGGGGCTCAAAAAAATCCAAGAAAAGAAAGTTGATGGACATAGAGAATGACATGCGGGTCCCATGAGCCAGCAGCTTAGTTTCCAAGGCGGCAGGGGATGAAAAGAAAAAGGAAATAGCCAAAAATCGGAGGGTGAAAAAAATCCAAGAAAATAAACTTTTATAACACATAGAGGATGACATGCGGGTCCCATTTAGCCAGCAGGTTCCTCAACGTTTCAAACGTGGCATGAGATCGAAAGAAAAAGGCAAGTGACCAAATATCAAGAGCCAAAAATAATCCAAGAAAAGAAACTTGAATGTACATAGAGGATGACATGCGGGTCCCATTTAGCAGCAGCTGTATCAACGTTTGAGAGGCGGCAGGCGATCGAAAGAAAAAGGCAAGTGACCAAATATGAGGTGCCAAAAAAATCCAAGAAAAGAAAGTTTTATAGTACATAGAGTATGACATGCGGGTCCCATTTTGTAGCAGCGGTCTCAACGCTTCCAAGGCGGCACAGGACCAAAAGAAAAATGAAGTAGCCAGAAATCAGGGGTTGAAAAAAATCCAAGAAAAGAAAGATTTCAATTGGGCTGCATCTGGACATCTGGGCCTTCGAACTATCTTGCTGGGCCTTTTGACTCGTACAATTTCAGCCCACTCCAAAACAGGAAAGTTCGGATTTTTCTAAAAAAAACAGGAAAGTCCTATGCTTCGCAAAAACAAAAAACAAGGAGATTCAACATATAAGTTTGTTTATGTAAATATAAAGATTTAATTTATCAGTTTGCAATAGCTCAGAGCGAAATACAATGTTTATTGTCTGCAAAATAAGATATCACATGTTTCTTGTACGGGGAGGCTGACATCGGGATCAAAAATAAAAAAAACCAAAAATAAGTTGGTAAAAAAATCCAAGAAAAGAAAACATTTATCATTCTGAGAGGATGACCTGCGGGACCCATGAGGCAGCAGCATCCTCAACGTTTATTGTTTATAGAGGCTGACATGTGGGACCCGTGAGCCAGCAGCGTCGTCAACGTTTTAAAGGCGGCAGGAGATCGAAAGAAGAAAAAAAAGCCAAAAATCAGTTGGTAAACAAAATCCAAGAAAAGAAACATTAACCTTTCGAGAGGATGACATGCGGGACCCATGAGGCAGCACATCCTTAACGATTCCAAGGCGCCGGGGTTCAAAAGAATAAAAGGAAATATCCAGAAATTAATTAGGGGTCAAAAATAAATCCACCAAAGGAAACTTTTATTGTTCATAGAGGATGACATGTGGGACCGACCTGCCAACAGCGTCCTCATCGTTTCAAAGGGGCGGGGGATCAAAAGAAAAAGGCAAATAGCCAGAAATTAGGGGTAAAAAATAACTCCAAGAAAGGAAACTTTTATTGTTCGTAGAGGATGACATGCGGGACCCATGAGCCAGCAGCTTACTCAACGTTTCAAAGGCGGCATGAGATCGAAAGAAAAAGGCAAGTGACCCAATATCAGGAGCCAAAAATAATCCAAGATTTATTGTACATAGAGGATGACATGTGGGTCCAATTTTGCAGCAGCGGTCTCAATGTTTGAAATGCGGCTTGAGATCAAAAGAAAAAGAAAGTAGCTAGTAATTAGGGGGTCAAAAAAATCCAAGAAAAGAAAGTTGATGGACATAGAGGATGACATGCGGGTCCCTTGAGCCAGCAGCTTACTCAACGTTTCAAAGGGGGCAGAGGGGATCAAAAGAAAAAGGCAAGCCAAAAATCAGAGGGTAAAAAAAATCCAACAAAGGAAAGTTTTATAGCACATAGAGGATGACATGCGGGTCCCATGAGCCAGCAGGTTCCTCAACGTTTCAAACGTGGCATGAGATCGAAAGAAAAAGGCAAGTGACCAAATATCAGGAGCCAAAAATAATCCAAGAAAAGAAACTTGATTGTACATAGGGATGACATGCGGGTCCCATTGTGCGGCAGTGGTCCCAACGTTTCAAATGCGGCTTGAGATCAATAGAAAATGAAAGTAGCCAGAAATTAGGGGGTCAAAAAAACTCCAAGAAAGGAAAGCTTTATCGTTCATACAGGCTGACATGTGGGACCTATGAGCCAGCAGCTTACTAAACGTTTCAAAGGCGGCAGGATCAAAAGAAAAGGAAATAGCCAAAAATCAAGAAATCAAACTTTTATTGTACATAGAGGATGACATGCGGGTCCCATGAGCCAGCAGATTCCTCAACGTTTCAAACGTGGCATGAGATCGAAAGAAAAAGGCAAGTGACCAAATATCAGGAGCCAAAAATAATCCAAGAAAAGAAACTTTATTGAACATAGAGGATGACATGCGGGTCCCATTTTGCAGCAGCGGTCTCAACGTTTCCAAGGCGGCACAGGACCAAAAGAAAAATGAAGTAGCCAGAAATCAGGGGGTGAAAAAATCCAAGAAAAGAAAGATTTCAATTGGGCTGGATCTGGACATCTGGGCCTTCGAACTATCCTTCTGGGCCTTTTGACTCGTACAATTTCAGCCCACTCCAGAACATGAAAGTTCGGATTTTTCTCAAAAAAAAAACAGGAAAGTCCTATGCTTCGCCAAAACAAAAAACAAGGAGATTCAAGATATAAGTTGTAAAAATAAAGATTTAATTTATCCGTTTGCAATAGCTCAGAGCGAAATACACTGTTTATTGTCTGCAAAATAATCAAGATATCACATGTTTCTTGTACGGGGAGGCTGACATCGGGGACCCATGAGCCAGCAGCGTCGTCAACGTTTCAAAGGCAGTGGGTCGAAAATAAAAAAACAAAAAGTCAGTTGGTAAAAAATCCAAGAAAAGAAAACATTTATCGTTCTGAGAGGATGACATGCGGGACCGATGAGGCAGCAGCATCCTCAACGTTTCCAAGGCGGCAGGGGATCAAAAGAAAAAAAGGAAATAGCCAGAAATTAATTAGGGGTAAAAAATAAATCCACCAAAGGAAACTTTTATTGTTCATAGAGGATGACATGTGGGACCGACCTGCCAACATCCTCATCGTTTCAAAGGGGGCAGGGGATCGAAATAAAAAGGCAAATAGCCAGAAATTAGGGGTCAAAAATAACTCCAAGAAAGGAAACTTTTATTGTTCGTAGAGGATGACATGCGGGACCCATGAGCCAGCAGCTTACTCAACGTTTCAAAGGCGGCATGAGATCGAAAGAAAAAGGCAAGTGACCAAATATCAGGAGCCAAAAATAATCCAAGATTTATTGTACATAGAGGATGACATGTGGGTCCCATTTTGCAGCAGCGGTCTCAATGTTTGAAATGCGGCTTGAGATCAAAAGAAAAAGAAAGTAGCTAGTAATTAGGGGGTCAAAAAAATCCAAGAAAAGAAAGTTGATGGACATAGAGGATGACATGCGGGTCCCTTGAGCCAGCAGCTTACTCGACGTTTCAAAGGGGGCAGGGGATCAAAAGAAAAAGGCAAGCCAAAAATCAGCGGGTGAAAAAAAAATCCAACAAAGGAAACTTTTATAGCACATAGAGGATGACATGCGGGTCCCATGAGCCAGCAGGTTCCTCAACGTTTCAAACGTGGCATGAGATCGAAAGAAAAAGGCAAGTGACCAAATATCAGAGCCAAAAATAATTCAAGAAAAGAAACATGATTTACATAGAGGATGACATGCGGGTCCCATTTAGCAGCAGCGGTATCACCGTTTGAGAGGCGGCAGGGGATCGAAAGAAAAAGGCAAGTGACCAAATATGAGGTGTCAAAAAAATCCAAGAAAAGAAAGTTTTATAGTACATAGAGGATGACATGCGGGTCCCATTTAGCAACAGCGTTATCACCGTTTGAGAGGCGGCAGGGGATCGAAAGAAAAAGGCAAGTGACCAAATGTGAGGTGCCAAAAAATCCAAGAAAAGAAAGTTTTATAGTACATAGAGGATGACATGCGGGTCCCATTTAGCATCAGCGGTATCACCGTTTGAGAGGCGGCAGGGGATTGAAAGAAAAAGGCAAGTGACCAAATATGAGGTGTGATGTCTACGTTCCCCCTCCTTTCCTGTAGACAGTGTTGGGCCTCCAAGAGTAGAGGTTTATCGAACTCAGGGAGGAAGAGGTCAAAGATATCCCTCTCATGCAACCCTGCAACCACAAAGCAAGAAGTCTCTTGTGTCCCCAACACACCAAATAGGTGCACTAGTTCGGCGAAGAGATAGTGAAATATAGGTGGTATGAATATATATGAGCAGTAGTAACGGTGCCAGAAAATAGCTTGCTGGCGTGTAGATGGTGGTAGTATTGCAGCAGTAAGCAGTAAAACAGTAAACAAGCAGCGATAGCAGTATTTAGGAACAAGGCCTAGGGATTACACTTTCACTAGTGGACACTCTCAACATTGATCACATAACAGAATAGATAAATGCATACTCTACACTTTTGTTGGATGATGAACACATTGCGTAGGATTACACGAACCCTCAATGCCGGAGTTAACAAGCTCCACAATAATGCTCATGTTTAAGTAACCTTTAGTGTAAGATAGATCAACAGACTAAACCAAGTACTAGCATAGCATGCACACTGTCACCTTCATGCATATGTAGGAGGAATAGATCACATCAATATTATCATAGCAATAGTTAACTTCGCAATCTACAAGAGATCATGATCATAGCATAAACCAAGTACTAACACGGTGCACACACTGTCACCTTTGCACACGTGCAGGAGGAATAAAACTACTTTAATAACACATCACTAGAGTAGCACATAGATAAATTGTGATACAAACACATTGCAATCATAAAGAGATATAAATAAGCACCTCACTATGCCATTCAACAGTGAATAAGTATTCTGTGAAATCTAGCCTAAGAGACCCACACGGTGCACACACTGTCACCTTTACACACGTGGGACGAGGAGTCTCCGGAGATCACATAAGTAAAACTCACTTGACTAGCATAATGACATCTAGATTACAAGCATCATCATATGAATCTCAATCATGTAAGGCAGCTCATGAGATTATTGTATTGAACTACATAGGAGAGAGATGAACCACATAGCTAGGTACAGCCCCGAGCCTCGATGGAGAACTACTCCCTCCTCATGGGAGCGCAGCGGTGATGAAGATGGCGGTGGAGATGGCAGCGGTGTCGATGGAGAAGCCTTCCGGGGCACTTCCCCGCTCCGGCAGGTGCCGGAACAGACTCCTGTCCCCAGATCTTGGCTTCGCGATGGTGGCGGCTCTGGAAGGTTTTGCGTATCGTGGCTCTCCGTATCGGGGTTTCGCGACAGGCTTTATATAGGTGAAGAGGGCGCGGGGAGGGCTGACAGGGGCCACACCATAGGCGCCCCCCTTGGCCGCCGGCCTAGGGTTTGGTGGCCACTGGGCCCCCTCTGGTCCTTCGGTGTGTTCTGGATGCTTCCGATGAAAATAGGAACTTTGGCGTTGATTTCGTCCGATTCCGAGAATATTTCGTTACTAGGATTTCTGAAACCAAAAACAGCAGAAAACAGGAACTGGCACTTCGGCATCTTGTTAATAGGTTAGTTCCAGAAAATGCATAAATATGACATATAATGTGTATAAAACATGTAGATATCATCAATAATGTAGCATGGAACATAAGAAATTATCGATACGTCGGAGACGTATCAGCATCCCCAAGCTTAGTTCTGCTCGTCCCGAGCAGGTAAAACGATAACAAAGATAATTTCTGAAGTGACATGCCATCATAATCTTGATCATACTATTTGTAAGCATATGTAATGAATGCAGCGATCAAAACAATGGTAATGACATGAGTAAACAAGTGAATCATAAAGCAAAGACTTTTCATGAATAGTACTTCAAGACAAGCATCAATAAGTCTTGCATAAGAGTTAACTCATAAAGCAATAAATCAAAGTAAAGGTATTGAAGCAACACAAAGGAAGATTAAGTTTCAGCGGTTGCTTTCAACTTATAACATGTATATCTCATGGATAGTTGTCAACATAGAGTAATATAACAAATGCAATATGCAAGTATGTAGGAATCAATGCACAGTTCACACAAGTGTTTGCTTCTTGAGGTGGAGAGAAATAGGTGAACTGACTCAACATAAAAGTAAAAGAAAGATCCTTCAAAGAGGAAAGCATCGATTGCTATATTTGTGCTAGAGCTTTTATTTTGAAAACATGAAACAATTTTGTCAACGGTAGTAATAAAGCATATGAGTTATGTAAATTATATCTTACAAGTTGCAAGCCTCATGCATAGTATACTAATAGTGCCCGCACCTTGTCCTAATTAGCTTGGACTACCGGATCATCGCAATGCACATGTTTTAACCAAGTGTCACAAAGGGGTACCTCTATGCCGCCTGTACAAAGGTCTAAGGAGAAAGCTCGCATTGGATTTCTCGCTATTGATTATTCTCAACTTAGACATCCATACCGGGACAACATAGACAACAGATAATGGACTCCTCTTTTATGCATAAGCATGAGCAACAATTATTATTCTCACATGAGATTGAGGATATGTGTCCAAAACTGAAACTTCCACCATGATTCATGGCTTTAGTTAGCGGCCCAATGTTCTTCTCTAACAATATGCATGCTCCAACCATTAAGGTGGTAGATCTCTCTTACTTCAGACAAGACGGACATGCATAGCAACTCACATGATATTCAACAAAGAATAGTTGATGGCGTCCCCAGGAACATGGTTATCGCACAACAAGCAACTTAATAAGAGATAAAGTGCATAAGTACATATTCAATACCACAATAGTTTTTAAGGCTATTTTGTCCCATGAGCTATATATTGCAAAGGCGAATGATGGAAATTTAAAGGTAGCACTCAAGCAATTTACTTTGGAATGGCGGAAAATACCATGTAGTAGGTAGGTATGGTGGACACAAATGGCATAGTGGTTGGCTCAAGGATTTTGGATGCATGAGAAGTATTCCTCTCGATACAAGGTTTAGGCTAGCAAGGTTATTTGAAACAAACACAAGGATGAACCGGTGCAGCAAAACTCACATAAAAGACATATTGTAAACATTATAAGACTCTACACCGTCTTCCTTGTTGTTCAAACTCTTTACTAGAAATTATCTAGACCTTAGAGAGACCAATTATGCAAACCAAATTTTAGCATGCTCTATGTATTTCTTCACTAATGGGTGCAAAGTATATGATGCAAGAGCTTAAACATGAGCACAACAATTGCCAAGTATCACATTACCCAAGACATTATAGCAATTACTACATGTAGCATTTTCCAATTCCAACCATATAACAATTTAACGAAGAGGAAACTTCGCCATGAATATTATGAGCTAAGAACACATGTGTTCATACGAACCAGCGGAGCATGTCTCTCTCCCACACAAGCATGATGTAATCCAATTTATTCAAACACAAACAAAAATAAAAGCAAACAGACGCTCCAAAGTAAAGTACATAAGATGTGACGGAATAAAAATATAGTTTCAAGAGAAGGAACCTGATAATTTGTCGATGAAGAAGGGGATGCCTTGGGCATCCCCAAGCTTAGATGCTTGAGTCTTTTGAAATATGCAGGGATGAACCACCGGGGCATCCCCAAGCTTAGACTCTTCACTCTTCTTGATCATAGTATATCATCCTCCTCTCTTGACCCTTGAAAACTTCTTCCACACCAAACTTTAAGCAAACTCATTAGAGGGTTAGTGCATAATCAAAAATTCACATGTTCAGAGGTGACACAATCATTCTTAACACTTCTGGACATTGCACAAAGCTTCTGAAAGTTAATGGAACAAAGAAACTCATTCAACATAGCAAAAGCGGCAATGCGAAATAAAAGGCAGAATCTGTCAAAACAGAACAGTCCATAAAGACGAATTTTAAAATGGCACCAGACTTGCTCAAATGGAAAAACTCAAAACTAATGAAAGTTGCGTACATATCTGAGGATCACTCACGTAAATTGGCATAATTTTCTGAGTTACCTACAGAGAATTAGACCCAGATTCGTGACAGACAGCAATGCTGTTTCTGCGCAGCAATCCAAATCTAGCATCAACTTTACCATAGAGACTTTACTTGGCACAAAAATGCAACAAAACTAAGATAAGGAGAGGTTGCTACAGTAGTAAACAACTTCCAAGACACAAATATAAAATAAAGTACTGTAGCAAAATAACACATGGGTTATCTCCCAAGAAGTTCTTTCTTTATAGCCATTAAGATGGGCTCAGCAGTTTTAATGATGCACTCGCAAGAAATAGTATTTGAAGCAAAAGAGAGCATCAAGAGGCAAATTCAAAACACATTTAAGTCTAACATGCTTCCTATGAAGAGGCATCTTGTACACAAATTTCATGAAGAACAAAGTGACAAGCATAGGAAGATAAAACAAGTGTAGCTTCAAAAATTTCAGCACATAGAGAGGCATTTTAGTAACATGAAAATTTCTACAACCATATTTTCCTCTCTCATAATAACTTTCAGTAGCATCATGAGCAAACTCAACAATATAACTATCACATAAAGCATTCTTATCATGAGTCTCATGCATAAAATTATTACTCTCCACATAGGCATAATCAATTTTATTAGTTGTAGTGGGAGCAAATTCAACAAAGTAGCTATCATTATTATTCTCATCATCAAATATAGGAGGCAAAGTATCATCAAAGAAAATTTTCTCCTCAATGCTTGGGGGACTAAAAATATCATGCTCATCAAAGCCAGCTTCCCCAAGCTTAGAATTTTCCATAGCATTAGCAACAATAGTGTTCAAAGCATTCATACTGATAACATTCCCATTAGCATGCATAAGTTCCATGGGTTTTTTAATTCTCTCTTCAAACACATCATGTCCTAATTCAAGATAAAGTTCATAAAGATCTCTCATATTTTTGTTGTTTTCCATTATGCCTAACTAGTGTAAACAAGAAACAAAAAGATGCAATTGCAGGATCTAAAGGAAATAGCTTCGAGCACAAACACAATGGCGCCGGAAAAGTACTGTTACCTGGAACCGAAGTATGAGTGCCTTTTACCTTTCCTCCCCGGCAACGGCGCCAGAAAAGTGCTTGCTGCGTAGTTGACGAGGGAGGAAAAGTGCTTAGTTGCCGGGCTTGCCAATGTGTGAGTGCCGTTTACCTTCCCTCCCCGGCAACGGCGCCAGAAAAGTGCTTGATGTCTACGTTCCCCCTCCTTTCCAGTGTTGGGCCTCCAAGAGTAGAGGTTTGTAGAAGCAGCAGCAAGTTTTCCCTTAAGTGGATCACCCAAGGTTTATCGAACTCAGGGAGGAAGAGGTCAAAGATATCCCTCTCATGCAACCCTGCAACCACAAAGCAAGAAGTCTCTTGTGTCCCCAACACACCAAATAGGTGCACTAGTTCGGCGAAGAGATAGTGAAATACAGGTGGTATGAATATATATGAGCAGTAGCAACGGTGCCAGAAAATAGCTTTTGGCGTGTAGTTGATGGTGGTAGTATTGCAGCAGTAGTAATAAAAAACAGAAACAAGCAGCGATAGTAGTATTTAGGAACAAGGCCTAGGGATTACACTTTCACTAGTGGACACTCTCAACATTGATCACATAACAGGATAGATAAATGCATACTCTACACTTTTGTTGGATGATGAACACATTGCGTAGGATTACACGAACCCTCAATGCCGGAGTTAACAAGCTCCACAATAATGCTCATGTTTAAGTAACCTTTAGTGTAAGATAGATCAACAGACTAAACCAAGTACTAGCATAGCATGCACACTGTCACCTTCATGCATATGTAGGAGGAATAGATCACATCAATATTATCATAGCAATAGTTAACTTCGCAATCTACAAGAGATCATGATCATAGCATAAACCAAGTACTAACACGGTGCACACACTGTCACCTTTGCACACGTGCAGGAGGAATAAAACTACTTTAATAACACATCACTAGAGTAGCACATAGATAAATTGTGATACAAACACATTGCAATCATAAAGAGATATAAATAAGCACCTCACTATGCCATTCAACAGTGAATAAGTATTCTGTGAAATCTAGCCTAAGAGACCCACACGGTGCACACACTGTCACCTTTACACACGTGGGACGAGGAGTCTCCGGAGATCACATAAGTAAAACTCACTTGACTAGCATAATGACATCTAGATTACAAGCATCATCATATGAATCTCAATCATGTAAGGCAGCTCATGAGATTATTGTATTGAACTACATAGGAGAGAGATGAACCACATAGCTACCGGTACAGCCCCGAGCCTCGATGGAGAACTACTCCCTCCTCATGGGAGCAGCAGCGGTGATGAAGATGGCGGTGGAGATGGCAGCGGTGTCGATGGAGAAGCCTTCCGGGGGCACTTCCCCGTCCGGCAGGTGCCGGAACAGAGACTCCTGTCCCCCAGATCTTGGCTTCGCGATGGTGGCGGCTCTGGAAGGTTTTGCGTATCGTGGCTCTCCGCATCAGGGTTTTCGCGACGGAGGCTTTATATAGGCGAAGAGGCGGCGCAGGAGGGCTGACAGGGGGGCCACACCATAGGGCGGCGCGGCCCCCCCTGGCCGCGCCGGCCTAGGGTTTGGTGGCCCTGTGGCCCCCCTCTGGTCCTTCTCGGGTGTTCTGGATGCTTCCGATGAAAATAGGAACTTCGGCGTTGATTTCGTCCGATTCCGAGAATATTTCGTTACTAGGATTTCTGAAACCAAAAAGCAGGAAAACAGGAACGGCACTTCGGCAACTTGTTAATAGGTTAGTTCCGAAAATGCATAAATATGACATATAATGTGTATAAAACATGTAGATATCATCAATAATGTAGCATGGAACATAAGAAATTATCGATACGTCGGAGACGTATCAAGGTGCCAAAAAAAATATGAGGAGCCAAAGATAATTCAAGAAAAGAAAGTTTTATAGTACATAGAGGATGACATGCGGGTCCCATTTAGCAGCAGCGGTATCACCGTTTGAGAGGTGGCAGGGGATCAAAAGAAAAAAGAAATTGCCAAAAATCAGAGGGTGAAAAAAACCAAGAAAATGAACTTTTATAGTACATAGAGGATGACATGCGGGTCCCATTTAGCAGCAGCGGTATCACCGTTTGAGAGGCGGCAGGGGATCGAAAGAAAAAGGCAAGTGAAAAAATATGAGGAGCCAAAAATAATTCAAGAAAAGAAAGTTTTATAGTACATAGAGGATGACATGCGGGTCCCATTTAGCAGCAGCGGTATCACCGTTTGAGAGGCGGCAGGGGATCGAAAGAAAAAGAAGTGACCAAATATGAGGTGCCAAAAATAATTCAAGAAAAGAAAGTTTTATAGTACATAGAGGATGACATGCGGGTCCCAGTTAGCAGCAGCGGTATCACCGTTTGAGAGGCGGCAGGGATCGAAAGAAAAAGGCAAGTGACCAAATTTGAGGTGCCAAAAAAACTCCAAGAAAAGAAAGTTGATTGCACATAGAGGATGACATGCGGGTCCCATTTAGCAGCAGCGGTCTCAACGTTTCCAAGGCGGCAAGGGATCAAAAGAAAAGGAAGTAGCCGAAATCGGGGTGTCAAAAAAATCCAAGAATAGAAAGAATTTTGGTTCATAGAGGATGACATGCGGGACCCATGATCCTGCATTGTAAACGGCTCGATCGGAGAACGTTGAACGAGATGGCGCGATCGAGAAAAAAACAATGCCAGAGAGGCTGCCATCTGGGCCCTACATCCCTCGGCGGTGCGGATTTGCGTTGACTCGGCCGGCGAACCCGAGATTTCGAGATGCACCACGTCCCGGGCCACCATACGCGACGTTTTGGCCGCTTTCGTCGGGCTAGGTGGCCTCAAAAACGAAAAAAAAGTTTTGACATGCACCACGGAGGGACCAAAATCGTCGGCCATGGTACACCAGCAACCACGGCGCGACTTCAACTTCGTCGGTTTCAGCTCTGGGACATGTGCTGTGCCAGATGAGAAGGTAAATATGTAAAACGGCATTTGTTCAGGTTGCATCCCTTAGATGTTTGTCTAATCGGTTGATGTACTAATTGCAGAAGCATAGAGTTGAAGAGGTCTCTCAGTTTGATGGGAGATTTGAAGATGAATCTCAGTTTGATGCACCTGTGGATGGTACTGATGACGAGCCTTTCATAGAAAACAAAAATTTTCCTACCGCGAACACGCAATCCAAGCCAAGATGCAATCTAGAAGACGGTAGCAACGAGGGGGTATCGAGTCTCACCCTTGAAGAGATTCCAAAGCCTACAAGATGAGGCTCTTGTTGCTGTGGTAGACGTTCACTTGCCGCTTGCAAAAGCGCGTAGAAGATCTTGATCACGATCGGTTCCGGCCACGAACGGGCAGCACCTCCGTACTCGGTCACACGTTCGGTTGTTGATGAAGACGACGTCCACCTCCCCGTTCCAGCGGGCAGCGGAAGTAGTAGCTCCTCTTGAATCCGGCAGCACGACGGCGTGGTGTCGGTGGCGGTGAAGAACTCCGGCGGAGCTTCGCTAAAGCACGCGGGAGATATGGAGGAGAGGGGGCGGCTAGGGTTTGGGAGGGGGTGGCCGGCCACTTCAAGGGGCGGCCAGCTTGTGGTCTTGGGGTGGCCGGCCCCCTCCCTTGGCCCCTCATTATATAGGTGGATCCCCAAGAGTTGGTCTCCAAGTCTTCGAATAAGACCCGAACCAAAAACCTTCCATAAGAGGGGAAACCTAGCCAAGCTAGGACTCCCACCAAAGGTGGGAGTTCCACCTCCCATATGGGGGGTGGCCGGCCCCCTAAGGGGGAGTCCACTTGGGACTCCTCCCCCACTAGGGTTGGCCGGCCATGGAGGTGGAGTCCCATGTGGACTCCACCTTCCTTGGTGGTTTCTTCCGGACTTTTCTAGAACCTTCTAGAACCTTCCATAGAACCTTCCGCGACATTTTAATTCACATAAAATGACATCCTATATATGAATCTTATTCTCCGGACCATTCCGGAACTCCTCGTGATGTCCGGGATCTCATCCGGGACTCCGAACAAATATTCGAACTCCATTCCATATTCAAGTACTACCATTTCAACATCCAACTTTAAGTGTGTCACCCTACGGTTCGTGAACTATGCGGACATGGTTGAGTACTCACTCCGACCAATAACCAATAGCGGGATCTGGAGATCCATAATGGCTCCCACATATTCAACGATGACTTTAGTGATCGAATGAACCATTCACATACAATACCAATTCCCTTTGTCACGCGATATTTTACTTGTCCGAGGTTTGATCTTCGGTATCACTCCATACCTTGTTCAACCTCGTCTCCTGACAAGTACTCTTTACTCGTACCGTGGTATGTGGTCTCTTATGAACTTATTCATATGCTTGCAAGACATTAGATGACATTCCACCGAGAGGGCCCAGAGTATATCTATCCGTCATCGGGATGGACAAATCCCACTGTTGATCCATATGCCTCAACTCATACTTTCCGGATACTTAATCCCACCTTTATAGCCACCCATTTACGCAGTGGTGTTTGGTGTAATCAAAGTACCTTTTCGGTATAAGTGATTTATATGATCTCATGGTCATAAGGACTAGGTAACTATGTATCGAAAGCTTATAGCAAATAACTTAATGACGAGATCTTATGCTACGCTTAATTGGGTGTATCCATTACATCATTCATATAATGATATAACCTTGTTATTAATAACATCCAATGTTCATGATTATGAAACTAATCATCTATTAATCAACAAGCTAGTTTAAGAGGCATACTAGGGACTTCTTTGTTGTCTACATATCACACATGTACTAATGTTTCGGTTAATACAATTATAGCATGACATATAAACATTTATCATAAACATAGAGATATAAATAATAACCACTTTATTATTGCCTCTAGGGCATATCTCCTTCAGTCTCCCACTTGCACTAGAGTCAATAATCTAGATTACATTGTAATATACCTAACACCCATGGCATTCTGGTGTTGGTCATGCTTTGCCCTAGGGAGAGCTTTAGTCAACGGATCTGCTACATTCAGATCAGTGTGTACTTTGCAAATCTTTACTTCTCCATCTTCGATGTACTCACGAATCGAGTGGTAACGCAGCTTGATATGCTTCAGCCTCTTGTGTGACCTTGGCTCTTGTGCATTGGCGATGGCACCCATGTTATCACAGTAAATGATTAATGGGTCCAATGCACTAGGAACCACACCGAGCTCTACAATGAACCTCTTCATCCATACCGCTTCTGATGAAGCCTCTGAAGCCGCTATGTACTCTGATTCTGTTGAAGACTTCGCCACCGTGCACTGCTTCGAGCTTGCCCAGCTTACTGCAGCACCATTCAATATAAACACGTACCCAGACTGTGACTTAGAGTCATCAGGATCAGTGTTCCAACTTGCATCGGTGTAACCATTTACAACGAGCTCTTGGTCACCTCCATAACAAAGAAACATATCCTTAGTTCTTTTCAAGTACTTCAGGATATTCTTGACCGCTGTCCAGTGTTCCATTCCTGGATCACTTTGATATCTGCTAGTCAAACTAACAGCATGTGCTATATCCGGTCTAGTACATAGCATGGCATACATGATAGATCCTACTGCCGAGGCATAGGGGATATTACTCATCCTTTCTCTTTCTTCTGCCGTAGCCGGTCCTTGAGTCTTACTCAAGACCTTGCCTGGTAACATAGGTAAGAACCCTTTCTTACTTTCGTCCATTCTAAACTTCTTTAGAATCTTGTCCAGATATGTACTCTGTGATAGCCCTATTAGGCGTCTTGATCTATCTCTATAAATCTTGATGCCTAATATATACGATGCTTCACCAAGGTCTTTCATTGAAAAACTATTATTCAAATAACCTTTAACACTGCTTAATAGTTCTATATCATTCCCAATCAATAATATGTCATCTACATATAATATTAGGAATGCTACAGAGCTCCCACTCACTTTCTTGTAAATACAGGCCTCTCCATGACACTGTATAAACCCGAAGTCTTTGATCACCTTATCAAAGCGTCGGTTCCAACTTCTCGATGCTTGCTTCAGTCCATAGATTGAACGCTGAAGTTTGCATACTTTGTCAGCATTTTTAGGATCGACAAAACCTTTGGGTTGTACCATATACAACTCTTCCTCAATGTCTCCATTAAGGAATGCCGTTTTGACATCCATCTGCCAAATCTCATAATCGAAAAATGCAGCTATTGCTAACAAAATCCTCACAGATTTTAGCTTCGCTACCGGTGAGAAAGTCTCATTGTAGTCAACTCCTTGAATTTGTCGGAAACCCTTTGCGACAAGTCGAGCTTTATAGACAGTAATATTACCATCAGCATCTGTTTTTCTCTTGAAGATCCATTTATTCTCGACAGCCTTTCGGCTATCAGGTAAGTCTACCAAAGTCCATACTTTGTTATCATACATGGATCCCATTTCGGATTTCATGGCTTCTTGCCATTTGTTGGAATCTGGGCTCATCATCGCTTCTTCATACGTCGCAGGGTCCTCATCATTGTTATCCACAATCATGACATTTAGACAAGGATCATACCAATCAGGAGTGGTACGTTCCCTTGTCGATCTGCGAGGTTCAGTAGCTATCTCGTTTGAAGTTTCATGATCATTATCATTAGCTTCCTCTGTTGCCGGTGTAGGCGGTACAGGTACAACTTCCGGTACTGCGCTACTCTGATCAACGAGTATAGATTCATCAATCTCATCGAGTTCTACTTTTCTTCCAGTCACTTCTTTAGTGAGAAATTCTTTCTCAAGAAAGGTTCCGTTCTTAGCAACAAATATTTTGCCTTCGGATTTGTGATAGAAAGTATACCCTATAGTTTCCTTAGGGTATCCTATGAAGACGCATTTCTCCGCTTTGGGTTCTAGCTTGTCCGGTTGTAACTTTTTTACATAGGCTTCGCAACCCCAAACTTTCAGGAACGACAGCTTAGGTTTCTTATTAAACCATAATTCATACGGTGTCGTTTCTACGGATTTTGATGGTGCTCTATTTAAAGTGAATGCAGCTGTCTCTAATGCATAACTCCAAAATGATAACGGTAAATCAGTAAGAGACATCATAGAACAAACCATATCTAAGAGAGTTCGATTACGACGTTCGGACACACCGTTTCGTTGTGGTGTTCCCGGCGGTGTCAATTGTGAAAGTATTCCGCATTTCTTTAAATGCATGCCAAACTCATAACTCAGATATTCACCTCCGCGATCAGATCGTAGAAATTTGATCTTCTTGTTACGTTGATTTTCTACTTCACTTTGGAATTCCTTAAACTTCTCGAAAGTTTCGGATTTATGTTTCATGAAATAGATATACCCATATCTACTCAGATCATCTGTGAAGGTTAGAACATAACGATAACCACCGCGCGATGCTACACTCATTGGTCCGCACACATCGGTATGTATGATTTCCAATAAGTCAGTAGCTCGCTCCATCATACCAGAAAATGGAGTCTTAGTCATTTTTCCCATTAGACATGCTTCGCATCTATCAAGTGAATCAAAGTCAAGTGATTCAAGTAATCCATCGGTATGGAGTTTCTTCATGCGTTTCACTCCAATATGACCAAGACGACAGTGCCACATATAAGTAGAATTATCATTCAATTTAATTCGCTTAGCATCAATGTTATGTATATGCGTATCACTACTATCGAGATCTAACAGAAATAAGCCATTCTTTTGTGGTGCTCGACCATAAAAGATATTATTCATAAAAATAGAACAACCATTATTCTCAGACTTGAATGAATAACCGTCTTGCATTAAACAAGATCCAGATATAATGTTCATGCTCAACAGTGCATAATAATTATTTAGGCTTAAAACTAATCCCGAAGGTAGATGTAGAGGAAGTGTGCCGACTGCGATCACATTGACCTTGGATCCGTTTCCAACGCGCATCGTCACTTCATCTTTCAGCAGTTGTCGTTTATTCTTTAGTTCCTGTTTCGAGTTACAAATATGAGCAACCGAACCAGTATCAAATACCCAGGTACTAGAACGAGAACCAGTGAAATGAACATCTATAACATGTATATCAGATATACCTTCTTTCTTCTTCTTGACAAGGCCGTTCTTCAGATCAGCCAGATACTTGGAGCAATTACGCTTCCAGTGTCCCTTCTCCTTGCAGTAATAGCACTCAGCATCAGGCTTAGGGCCGTTCTTAGGTTTCACAGGAGGTGTGGCAGCTTTCTTGCCACCCTTCTTGAATTTTCCCTTAGACTTGCCCTGTTTCTTGAAACTGGTGGTCTTGTTGACCATCAACACTTGGTGCTCTTTCTTGATCTCAATCTCAGCAGCTTTTAGCATGCCAAAGAGTTCAGGTAACTCCTTGTTCATGTTCTGCATATTGTAGTTCATCACAAAGTTCTTGTAACTTGGTGGTAGTGATTGAAGGACACGATTAATCCCCAGTCTATTAGGAATCACTATTCCCAAGTCACTGAGTTTCTTCGCATGCCCGGTCATGGCGAGCATGTGCTCACTAACGGAGCTGCCTTCTTCCATCATACAGCTGAAAAATTGTTTCGATGCTTCATAGCATTCCACGGCCGCATGAGTCTCAAAAATAGTCTTCAACTCTTTCATCAACTCATGAGGATCGTGGTGCTCAAAACGTTTTTGAAGATCGGATTCCAGACTGCACAGGATGGCACACTGAACTTGAGAGTACCGAGTTTTCCGAGTCTCGTAAACAGCTTTTACTTCATCGGTTTCAGTTTCTGCAGGAGGGTCACCTAGCGGTGCATCAAGCACATATTGCAGATTTCCGCCAGAGGAAAATCCTCACATGACGGAACCAGTCAGTGAAGTTGCTACCATTGCTCTTAAGCTTTTCTTTCTCTAGGAACTGGTTAAAATTGATTGGGGACGCCATCTCTACAACATATATTTGCAATAGTTT